>JAMBLF010000461.1:0-268269 GCA_030578115.1 Leucoptera coffeella
CCGTCGTTCAATGCTTAATTTATAGACAATTAAACAAAACAAGCATCACGACTATTCTGCCTTTAGAGCTAGTCAAATTCAGAGGTCATATCGCAAAGTGTTTTAAAATCTTATAAAATTGTAAATACAATACACATACATATTCGTATACCTTTCACAGTCTTTTCAAGCAGATACAGTATTTCCTAGAATCATCTGTGTGTGTTTATTTTCAGCGTGGATGTGATATCAATATCATACATTTGTAAGAGAATACAAGTACATCTTCATATAAATTCAATTTACGATAAATTCTTTAGTTATCTTGAATTTAACAACGGTACGGCCAAAAGAATATATTCATGTTAACAGTTTTCATATCTATCAAACTATTTACAACTAAGTTTTTATATAATAAAGTTACCTTTATTATTAACCCGACGTTTCAGCTACGTTGCAGTAGCCATGGTCATGGGCAGAACTGAACAACAGGTAGTTCTAGCCGTGACCAAGACTACTGCAACGTAGCCGAAACGTCGGGTTAATAATAAAGGTAACTTTATTATATAAAAACTTACGCGATAAGTCCCGTTAGTTATTAATCATTAGTATAAATTGCGAATCTATTAAAACTATATTTACAACTATCACAAATATCTACTATTACAAAACAACTCACTATTCCTTGTATCTCTAAATCCTACACACTACATATACATCCACTTTCACATACACACACAATAGCCAAACAACGAATGCACGTGACGCAAGAATGCTCCCAAAGTCCTTTGATCTGTTCTGATTACTAATGACAATCATCGGGAGAGTACTGACGTGAGTTCAGGGCCTTTCCTTGAAAACTCAGTAATTTTTGTAGTATTATTCTAGCCTTTGATTTTTGGGGATGGGTAAAGATTGCTATTTATTTATTTACATACACACATACATAGATATGTATGCTTATATGTCGTTCAGAGTGAATGTAAGGAACTAGTATATTTTGTCTTCGTTCATTTTTATATTTAGCATTACTATGAGAGCTGTGATGATATCAATATGGAATATTGACTACAGGTAGCTAGCTTACTACTACTTACTACTGCGAAACACAGCTTTTTAGCATTTTAGTACTAAATTAGCTCAAGACTACAACGACATATATGTTATAATTTTTTTATATCAAAACTTGATCAAACCGGCACTGCCCTATATTGCTGTGTTTTTCTGCACACAAAAATGAATACGAAACTCCCATTTTTCTAATAATGTGTCCTATGTCACTCGTTTTAAGAGCTATATAGCTTTGTTTATCCCCTTTCGAAGCATGCATCTATGGATTATTATTCATTGAAGCGAAGTTGGCAATTTTGCAATTTTAGGATCATGCTTAAACTCTTTAACGTACAAACGAGACTTGAGATGATATTCTTTTGTGGAGAAAGGAATTTAAGCTTTAAGATGATAGAATAAAGAGGTGTATATACTATAGGATAGGATTAAAGTGACTAAGAAATTGAAGATTTGTTCTTCACTTATCGTTTATGTGTACATATTCGGTGAAATAATTTTAGGTATATCAGAAAACCAAAATTTTAGAGTATCCAATAGGTTATGTATAATAAATGTTGAGAAGTTTTTACAATTATTATGGATATTCTGATATTACACACTAAAACAAAACCAAAACTTAGAAAAATGTAATTTAGGGCTTCTTAAATATCAGTTTACTACTCCAAAATTTTAATCTTACACAGCTAATACGTACATACGTAAATGTCTCGTTTACGGTAAAAAGAAAATCAAGAATGTAAACTATCCTTCGATAATATCAGTATGAGTTATAAGAGTTTTGATGGCGTAAATAAGAAGTATTGAAAACCTCTCTTTTTAAAGATGAGTGATAGATTGATCTTAATATATAGAGATAATCTTTAAAACATAATTACGTAGTGAAGCCCAAATAACGAACTCAACCATCCAAGGGCATAATTGCGAAATAATTAAAAACAAATCCCAAATTCCTTTGAGCCCTCAAACAATATCAGTACACATTAACCGTGAAATGAGTGATTAATAAGGAAAAAGCAGATTAAACATTGTCTTTGTCAGTATCTGAACGGCCGAAATCAAATAATGGAAATATAAAAGTATACCCGCCCTGAGTCGACGAGAAATTTGATTAAAAATCACGATTATTACTGTGTAACTTTCGGAATTCGGTGGTTGACTATTTGGCAACGTGTATCAATCATCTCATAATAAAGATGTATTTATTTATGAAATACATACGCTCCATGTGGCAATTAATAGTCTTTGCCTACCCGTTAAGGAAGTAGAGACGAGAATATACATATGTATGTACACTAAGACTCAAAGATACGTTACATCACCTCCGTCACGTTTTATATTATATAGGTAGAAAGTAATTGTGGCACATTGCAGCCTAAAATAAATTTAAGTTCCTTATACCTCTTGACCATTACTGACCTTCAATATAAATATATATATTTAAGGAAAAGCAAGATAGATAAAACTTATTTCAGGTGTCAAGCTTATGCTTTATAAGAAAATTAGAATAATTGTGCGTAATTTTATAAACTATTCTCACACAATATCAGAATAGGAACTGAATTTCGAATCCCAAATTTAAATGCAATGTCTTACCTAAAGTGTAAAGTACCCTATCCCTTTGAAATGGCTGCTCCCCAAACGCAGACCCTTCTAATAATTTTTCATCACATCTCTTTGTGGTTGCTAACTCGTGAGCCGATCGAGAAGTTTAGATTAAAATTGACTTGGGCGGTTTGTGCGGTAAAGACTCGATGTATTAATAAAGAATGAGTGAAGGGTTTACAATATATGTATATAAAATCTGTACATAAACCAAGGTGCGATTTCAGTCTCCAAAACATGACATTTTATTGATTACTTATAGCAAAACGTTCGTAAAACTACAAATAATTATTTCATTGCATTTAAGTTTTAGTAACTCTAAACTCTATTTAATTTAGTTACTTACTCAAATAGGACATATGATAGTCAGATAGACGCTGTATTGCAAAAGGTGATGTTAGAAGTATTTATAACCACCGAGTGTGTTAGGAGATGTATGAGGGAGGTGTATGTATGAGTGTCAATGAAGCGAAAGTGGTTATCCGTGATCTCTATCCACCCCTCTACAGGGAATCAGGCGTGATGTATGTGTATGTATGTACTTACTTAAACATTAACAGATAGAGTTGTTGGTGACAAAAAATCATCAAAATTAGAAATAATGTCGTTGAAAATTGCCCAAGAAGAACAACCACTACGTTGACACTTGAAATATATACAAAGAAATAATCACACCTATCCTTCTCTACAGAGCTTATAGAGACTATTCTTAACATACCGGTAAAATCAGCTGCTCACATTCAATACAGTCCCAAACCAACATGAAACTATACGTCGCAATGTCTGCAATTATACACCAAACAGGTTAGCTTTATCTCCTTGGTACATTCAAATGCTTTTGCTTATCACAATTGTCATCTGGAATTCGTATCTGTCAAAACAATTGTCGTTTTGTTTTTCGAGAAAAATCTTTATTGCTTTGTTTTATTGTCTTGATCGTGGCAAAGAGTAAGTGGAGATGTATTGGTTACTTAGTCAAAAACCTGTCACATTGAGTACTGACTATCTGGTCAACACGTGGGTTCGAGGTGTCCATAGAATTACTACCTTCGCAATTGCGGAGATGGTAACATGAACCTCTGACTACCCCGCAAGGGTTAATGGTCGTGAATGCGTTTGTCTTTTGTCAAAAAATTAACAAATAGCTAATCTGGTCAAAATTACGAGATGGAGAAAAGTTATTTGATAAAAATCCAGTAATCATTTAATAATAATGTACAAATATATCAATAATAAACCTCAATACAATCTTTGATGCTTGATGATAATAAAAAAATATTGGTGTATGTGTGTTGTTTAGTTTTTTGAAATTGCTATATCTACCGAATTACTGCCAGTTAATTCGAAGGACCTCTGCAATTTATAATGTTTAAAATTGATTGTTTTTGTGTTGTTTAGGTAAGATTCATAAATTTTGCTATACCTACCGAATACAACATGCAAAAAGAAATAACAGAATAAATTCATCACCTAACATAAACTGTAATTTTTCCCATACCTATGTCTTAATACATGTAGTCTATTCCCATAACAGCTGATGATACAACATAAATTCTCTATTCCCATAAAAGCTGACGATAAAACAATAAATTCACAAAACCCACCTGTACATGTTCTTATTCATTGAGTTAATTATTTTCTCGCAAGCACAGTAAGTAAACGCATATTTGGTCAGTTAAACAGTTATTGTTCATTGTTGACATGTATTTGAATAAAAAATTGTGACTAAATGTTTATTTTTATAGCACTGTTGATTCTTATCATCATTTCATACCATTATGTCGAATTATTGTTTCCAAGAAGTTTTATGTAACGCTTTGATCGCTTACTTCCGATAAGGGGATAATAAAGTCGTCACATACATTTATTATGACTGTGATCCCTTTTGAGGTAGTCAGAGGTTAAGAGACTATGATCAGCTGATATTACTTAGCCTTTGACTATTAAAAACCTAGCTATATGCAGTTTTTATTACAATAATTTAAGTACTTACTTAAATTTTCCAAGAAAAACTGACTTCTAAATCTGATCAGGCTAAGATATTAGCTTATACTTAATCACGTCTCCCAATTCCTTCCGGAGTGGACAGAACCTTGGATATACGAGTATAATGTCTTTTTGCCGGGGTCGTAATGTCATTTACATAGACTATTGGCGACAAGTTGCTAATCCATCGCCAAATAGATTTTATTGATCCCTAGACCCCTACTTCCTAATACATGCAAAGATGAAAGATATATAGTTAGATTTCCATTTACATCCTAGACTAGCACGAGCATATTTTGCTAATAAATCAATTATTTCCCAAACTTTTAACTTAAGTACCATAATTTAAGAGAAAAGTAGTAATATAGTTGTTTCTTTTACGTCGTAACCATAACTCATTAGTGAGAAAGAGACACAGGAGGTGAATTTGTAGCTACAACAAAATTCCCTCCTGGACATTGTCCAGAAGACCATTAACTACATAATTCTTGTGCTTTTTGTACAGAGCCGATGTTTTGTACAGATATAAAGATTACAAATGAAAATTTGAGACATTCTTTTCAAGGCAGGTTTACATAGTGTGAAGAACAGAAGAGCATGTATGAGAAAGTTAATGGGTGTGAGTGAAGCAAGATCGTTCCAAGTGGTGATCGATTCGATTCCGACTATCCCGTTAGAGACGTAGATACATATTTGTATGTAAAAAATCTACTTGCCTGATCATATAGGCAGATAATTTATAACTCCACTTTGAAGGATCCTGATATATTTGGTTTACCTCACTCAAATCCATTCATACTGCCAGGAAAATATTTAACCTTTTGTATTTAAATTTTAGATAGACTTTCCTAATGCCTAATAAATTGATTTTGCCTTGTACCCTTAACTCAAGTCCAAAGTGCACTTACCAAGGGACTAGTTCAGTTGGTGTAAGTCCTAAATATTCTTATTATATCAAACATACATACATATATTCACGCCTGTACGTCCGGATAGACTATCGATCGCCATCTGGAACGATCCTGACAAATCTCTCTAGCTTCACACTCATAAACCTTTTCGTACATTATAATACGAATGTTACTACAGGTATGCTTTATATAAGACTGTATATTATATACAAGCAGTAACTGTTACCTGTTGGGGTAGGTTTCAAGCAATATCAAATAATTTGCCACATTTATATTTTTTCAGTAGTTTTCAATACATGAAACATAGATGGCACTGTAATTATAATTAGATTTTTATATCATATTCTTCGCTCCTATTAGTGGCAGGGTTATATAGCTTAAAGCCTTCCTCAATAAATGGTCTATCTAACACAAAAAGAATTTTTGAATTTGAACCAGTAGTTCCTGAGATTAGCGCGTTCAAACGAACAAACAAACAAAGAAACTCTTCAGCTTTATAATATTATATATTTTATGCCTGTATCTGTCCTATTCTATAACCTGCGATATTCCCCATAACAGCAACTTTTATCGGGTCTGCGGAGTTAATGCACTTTTGAAAGTTGATCTTATAAATCTTCGAAAACCCACTTCTTAAGGCACTTTACTATAACTAGCTCTCTAGGCTTTACATGGTTACTTATTCGTTACATGAAGTTTAAAATTATAAATGCGTAAGAGTAATAAAAGGCTTGAGAACTTCAGTGGTTTTATAATCCATATATTGAATAAAAGATTTTCATTTTTTTTTGTTTAATCTGACAGAAAATATCATATATTTAAATACGACTTTCATAATCTCTAAAGACGGAAACTTTGTGTATTGAAGTGGGTCTATGAAGGAACATTATCATATAGAAATTTAATTGATATATAAGCAATTTAATAGGTAACCTCTAAATGGTTTCCCCAAGAAGGATCTGAACTAATTATTTCATACTACACTTAATAGAATTAATACTATATTACTACATGATTTATCAATCTATAAATATCATCTATACATTGTCCCAATTTAATAACCAAACAATATCACAACCCGTTAACAGCCTCAATAACAAATTCGAACAAGCCTTTAAAAAAACCAGCCGCAATTTCGAAAAACGAACAGAACTTAAAACTTGCAAATTCATGCAAAGCTACCGTTGGGAAGTGAAAGTGTAAAAGGCCGTGGGAACCAGGGGATGAAAGGGGAATTAATGGGAATTAACTGGAGTAAGTTCTGGCTATTGATAGGTTTTGGGAAAAAAACGACTTTTCAATACCACTGGTTGGCTTCAGCGCAACATTTGAACGGTGATATGCTCTACTTGAAATTGTGAAAATATTAAGTGTATATGTTTTGGTTTTTTAACGGTAAGGTAAAATACAAGTGTCATATTTGTACTATTACAAAAAATACTCTGTAGTTAGTACGAATAGTTATATTATAGGCTAGTAGTATTAAGGTACCTTGACCTTTTTTAAAATTCCAGAGTGGTAAAGTTTGATTAGTACAACATATAGATACATAGATGTAAGAAAAATAATTTTCTTTAATGACAGTCTGCAGCTATACGTTATATAAATTGATAGGTCACATTTAAGTAAGATTAAATAGCAACTAGAAGAAATAATTTTTGATAGGTGGTCACATTTAATTAATATCGACTAGGAACTAGAGAAAATAATGCATGTAAAGAAACTGAAGATTACAGTTATTAATCATTGTATTTATTAGATCCACATAAAACTTTATCCTCCACTTAATAGATGAATATTCTCAGCCATATTTAAATTTCAAAATGATGCATCAAATTATTTTAATTTTACGGTGCATCCAATAAACTCAAGTAGAGCATCTTTCCGTCCAATCACCTGTAGGTACACCGATTCAAAGCCTATATTTATAGATTCGCTGAAGCTATTGAAACGTGCCCTCATTGATGCTTTCTTCTCTCACTGGCACACTGATTCACACATAGCACCCTCTCTTTCCCTCGGCCCATTGAGAGCTATCGAACCTTCGATGCAACAGGTTGTATTGGTTCCGGTCATAGGGTTGGTGACGAAAGTATTAAAAAAAAAAAAAAAATTTAAATTCAATTAACATACATACACATCACGCTTGATTCCCGGTAGAGGGGTAGGTGGGAATCACGGATCTCCATCTGTCCCAATCCTGACAAACCACTTTCGCTTCATTGACACTCATACACACTCGGCGGTTATAGGTACTTCTAACGTCATTTTTTTTCAATATAACAAAAAGACAAAATAAATCGTTTAAAATATTTAAACATTTAAGCCTTTATAAAGTAAAACAGTAGTGAAAATTTGTAGCATAAATGCTTCACAACTGATTCCGCTTTTAAGGGTAGTCAGAGATAAAGTGACTCCTGTCTAGGAGTATCTACGAATTGTTTCCTTACACAGGGCTTCGCCAAATAAGACAAATTGAGCAAATTTATGAGAAGAAAAATATTGAAAGGATTAATAAGGTAAACGTCTTCTTTTGATTCCTATACATTTGAAATGACAAAAAAGACAATAGTATCTTTTTATGTATGGTATCAAAATAAACACTTTTACTACAAACCGTTGCGGGTAAGTCAGAGGCTCAGGTGTCCATCTATACAATTGAGGAGTTAGTAATTCTATGGCAAACTTGACACCCTGTTTTGACCATATTATATTACTCAATGTCACATGTTTACCGTCTTACCATTTACAAGGACTGACTATTACGTGTTCGTAGAGCAGGTAGGTTTGGTATCACTAACTAGACTTCTTTTAGTTTAATTGATAATATCCATACACCTCCATGTACATACACCATGTACAGCATTCATTAATAATATTCATAGACCTCCACATACATACACCGAGTTAATATGTACAACAATGCCTTTTTAAAAATACATTTAATATTTTACTGAATTGGCAACCCTGACCAAATAAACCTTTTTCCCGACCCAGGTGATATCGAATCGAACTCTGCCCCGGCCCGTTCAAGTATACGCTAAACTTGAGGCCAAAGTTCCACATAGTTTTACACCAACGTTACTTATGAGGTAGACAGACTAGTGAGAATAAAGAATTGGTGTGGAAAGCCTTAAGATACATACACATGACGCCTGATTCCCTGTAGAGGGGTAGGCGGAGGTCACGGATCTCCATTTGTCCCGATCCTGACAGACCAATTCATTGCTTCATGCTTCATTGCCCCTATTGCACCTGATACACACTCGGCGGTTATAGGTACTTCTAACGTCATCCCTTAACATTAAGCCTTTTGATATTAATTATATTCTTAAAGAAATCTAAGTAAGTACACGATCCAATTTTAAACATTCGTATTTACCAGTAAATATTTACCTAGATTTCTTTTTGGAATTGTAATCTATTGGGCGATGGGCTAGCACCCTGTTACCGTTGTTCCATATGATATCACAAACCCAATATTCATGCTTAAAAGAGACCAAGATTCATGTCTCCGAGGTTCTATCCACCCAGAAAGGGATTAAAAGATGTGAAAGTGTAATAATATATTATGTATGCTTAAAATAAAAAGAGATAGCATTTTATAGGTCGGCATTCCACCCACTTTTGAAATTATAGACAAAACACCACTTATACTTCAAAACTCCTATTATAATGGCAAACATTATAGCTAAAGATTACAGAGGATTCCAAACTCATATTATTATTGATAGGTATTGATATCCTTACCTAATTTATAAATGAAATATTTCAACATTCATAGCAAACCAGTAAACAAGATCCCTTAGAACAACAACTTTGTATAACAAAAGGAACATTACTAGCGGTCTTGATAAACTGGTTCCACAGCCTACTTAAGGCTTCGACTATCATCGATGCATAATATCGTTGAGTGGAAAATCACCACTTGCAAAGCGTAGGAAATTTAATTTCCTTTAGTTATAATATTGTATGGATTGTCCCGTGCTAGTCTGGAACGTAAAAAGAATGCTAACTAGCTGCCGTTCTTCCCAGCATGTTGAGGAGGTGACTAAGGGACTAGGTATATGTGGAATCTATTGGGTGATAGGGTAGCAACCTGTCACCATATGACGTCGAAACCCCTGTCACCAATAATATTTGACATCGAGACGCCATTATATGTACATGCTACTAAGCGACCAAGAAGATTTTATCATGTCTCCAAGGTTCTCTCCACCGCGAAAGAGATTAAAGGACGTGAATGATATATGTATATTCGTAAATGAGTAAATATTATGCTAGTTTAGGATGTAAAAAAAATGCTTACTAGCTTCCTTTCAACCCGGATTGTTGTTGAAGGTAACGAAATGAAATTCTTGTTATTCAAAATAGGGATCATAAATATAACTTATTGAAAGTCGAAAAATATCATTTTTATATGAAAATTAGTCCTTAATTATATAAAGGTCAGAATTAAAAATATATTCAATAAAACTATTTGGCATTTCTTGAGTAAGATCTGCAGAGAAGAAATGCCAAGAAACTCTGCATACAATATTCAACAATTAATTATATACCAATCCATTAGAATGTGATTGAAGTATCACTAGGACTAGGTTTATTGCAATCTATTGGACGATGAACTAGCAACCTGTCACTTTGCATCAAGACTTCGACTTTTGCATACAATGACCGATAAGATATTATATTACCCAATGTCTTTCTAGATCCATATATGCGTGTGTGCTATATAGAATTCATCACGTTAAATTTAACTGAGGAGTTAGACAGAACAAAAAGACAAATAAAGCCGTTCTCGACCATTAACCATTGCAGGGTAGCCAGAGATTCAGGTGTCCATCTCCGCAATTTCATAGTTAGTGATTCTATGGCCACCTCGAACCCACGTGTTGACCAGTCGGTACTCAATGTGACAGGTGGGAAGCCATGTCATCATTTACAAGCACTGACTATTATCCGTTCGGGAAACAAGTAAGTTTTCTCACGACGTTTTCCCTCACCGTAATATTCGATGCATTTCGAACAAAAAGGTACTGAATGAACTTTTAACTAAGTTTTCTTTTTTTTTTGTAATATTCCATGCTAAATCGCATTCAAGACATGCATCCATATTTTGAATCTACATAACGACTGTTAGTTTAGCGAAGGTATGCACAGGTGTAGGTACCGACAGAAGCGAGAGTTGCATGCCTCGGGCAGATCTCGGGAGGTTGATAAGTTTAAGGCATCAGACCCAGTGATGTATGGTACAGTGTAGAAAGGTGTGGACGAACAGTAGGTAAGATGAATTTGTCAAAAATATAGGCAGAACATGTCTATGTTATGTATGTATACTAGTGTTGTAAAGAACTCGAGTCTTTTAGTCTTATTCGATAGACTCGACTCAATTTTCTAAGACTCAGTGAACTAACTGAACTCGGAGTCTTGAGTCGAGCCGAGTCTGAGTCCTATCATGAAGACTCGAGCGCCATTATTGAACTCGAAACCTTAAATAGAACTCGAGTGACTCGAGTCTTATAAAGAGCTTGAGTCTTAAAAGAGCTCGAGTCTTAAAAGAGCTCGAGTCTTCTTCAAACTGGTCTTCGAAATGCTGACAGTGATTTATTTAGAATAAATGTCTATACTTATATAATAAAGCTGAAGAGTTTATTTGTTTGGTAGAACGCGCTAATCTCAGGAATTTGCATAATTATTGGCTGCTTTAAAAAGAATGACTCAAAGCGGAAAAGAACTCGAGCGCGACTCGGCGCGTAAAAAGGACTCGAGCGCTAAAGAAGACTCGAGTCTCGAGTCTCGCGTTCAAGAGCTCATATAGACTTGAGTTCTTTATTCTTAAGAGTCTTATTGTTATGAGTCGAGTCGTGTAATGCAGAGTCGAGCTCTAAATTTAGGACTCAAAGACTCGAGTTCTTTACAACACTAATGTATACGCAGCAAAAAACTCCATTCTACAGACAACCATTTTAGTTCAGAAAAGGTTAGAAATACGCGTCTCCATCTCTGAAAATTAAGGAATTAACTGTTTGTTCAGTATACAATGCGTTAGTAAACCTGATAATAATTTGCGAAAAATAATTTTACGAAATGCATCGAATATTACGGTGAGCGAAAACATCGTGAACAAAACCTATTTGTTTTCCGAACAGGTAATAATTAATAGTGCTTTTAAATGGCGACATGGCTTACCACCTGTCACATTGAGTACTGATTATCTGATCAACACGTGGGTTCGAGGTGGCCATAGAATTACTACCTTAGCAATTGTGGAGATGGAAACCTGAATCTTTGATTACCCCGCAAGAGTCAATGGTCGTGAACGCGTTTTTGTTTATTTGTTCATTTTCCTTACCGTGACTGGTGTCTCACTAATGTATTTTTATTAAGAAAACGTACATAGAAAAATCTTCAATGCATTTACATAGATTTAATACTTGATTCAGATTCAATGGCCCGCGCCTGAATGTACCTCTGTGATACAGTATTTATGTAAGCATACATACACACACACACAATATATTAAAAGAGAAGAAGTCATCTTGTTCCTAACTTATGCATGTATAACATCGACTGTACTCGTTCGTACTATGACTAGTCTCATAGAAGATTGAGGTACAAAATTCTTAACTTTGGACATATACTTAAACTCACAGTTTTATAAATTGCAACAGCGCATTATCTTATTAGTGGTATTCATATATAGGACTCATTAATAGCGTTCCCACTTAAATAAGATTAAATAGGAAGTTCAATTCATTACAGATCGTTTTACCACGTGAACATAATAACATTTTATTCATACTTACATACACATCACACTTAATAGGGTAGGCAGAGATCACATTTTATGTATTTTAGATTTACTTTACCTATTCATCTACACTGTGACCCAAAAGTTGGCCACTGCAGCTTCACCTCGTTACCCATCTCAAAGAGTAGTGCCAAAGTGGGAATTTACACTTTTCACCACTTCCCATCATGAACTAAGGTAGGGTACATAAAAAGATGCTTAATATTCATATAGGTAAGGTTATTTTTAGAGATACTAGTTGAAACATTGAAAGTGCTTGGAAGTTTGGGATTAAATAGAATGTTAACTAGCTGTCTTTACTTGGTTTTTGCTTTGTGGTTGGTGTGAAGTCATGATCAATAACCACATTATTTCATACACACAAATGTATGAATAAAATACTTCTTTTTTATTTATTATATGAGACCGGGTCATATCATGATAAATTAAATTAAGATATAGATACATTTATATCACCCGACATTTCAACCCAGTTGCATAGGCTGTGGTCGCGGTAAGGTTACATTAAGGTAACTATAACTTTATTAAATTTATCGTGATATGACCCGGTTACATATCTGTATCTATACTAATATTAAAAAGCTGAAGAGTTTGTTTGTTTGAACACGCTAATCTCAGGAACTACTAGTTCGAATTCAAAATTTCTTTTTGTGTTAGATAGACTATTTATTGAGGAAGGCTTTAGGCTATAAAACATCACCCTGCTACTAATAGAAGCGAAGAATATAATATAACAATCAAATTATAATTACAGTGCCATCTATGTTTCATGTAATAAAAACAACAGAAAAAATAAAAATGCGGGAAATTATTTGATATTGCTTATGAATAAAATGAGTACAAATCGCGAGTGTCAAAAAATAACTAAGAGACTTCTGTTTCCTTATTTCACCTACCTAAACCTCTTTCGATATCCAACACAAGATTAGCTGCAAACGTCAAACTCTCGTGACGTGGGGGGTTGATATTAATATAGTAAATGCATGCAAGATTTATGATTCCAAATATATTTGACATTTATTCTGTTCGAAACCCCGCGACGTATCTCGCATTTTTGCATAAGGGGAGCTCTGTTTACTGTTCTTAACTGTCTCATATTGGGTTTGGAAAGAATAAACTACATACATACATATACATTCACGTCCTGAAATCCCTTTTGGAGTGGACAGAACCTCGGAGATATAAAATCTTCTAGGTCACGTTTTAGCATAAATATTGACGCTGTAATCTCATATGCAAAATGAGTGACAGGTTGCTGGCCTATCATCCAATAGATTCATATGACCGCTATTCCCTTAGTCGCCTCCAACGACGTGCTGAAACGAACGGCAGCTGGTTCTGTTTAAGTCCTAGACTAGTACGGTTTTGAGAAAACTATATACAGGTTAATTAATAAATAATAAAACACGAACTTAAGGTGATTCGCAAGATTCTGACCACCCCAACTGTTCACGATTATGAAAAGTACAGTGTATGAAGTTATGAGTGATGTCTTTTTTTCTACAGAGTGTCGGCTGAGATCAAGAATAGCTATAATGAAAAATTGCTTCCACTTTCGAAAACACAATCGATGATAATTACATACATACACATCACGCCTGATTCCCTGTAAAGGGATAGGCAGAAATCTACGGATACCCATTTTTCCCGATTCCAATAGACCACTTTCTCTTCATTGACAATTAATATCTACTTATAAATATAGTTATATTGTCTTCATAAACAAAACATTGTCTTCTCAATCGCTTTTACGAATGGCGACCGCGTCTCGGTAAACGTAGTGTAGGACGCCCCCTGCCAGATGGACCGATGACCTGAAAAAGGTCGCTGGTAGTGGTTGGCTGAGGGCCACGAGTGATCGTGTTTTGTGGCGTAACCTTGGGGAGGTCTACGTCCAGCAGTGGACTGACATAAGCTGATTGATAGATTGATTCAGTCAATTTTAGCATGTCTTAAAACTACTTATATACGTAACTAAATTAAGGGCGGTTACGTAGAGGCCGGCCTAATGAAACATATAACAGTCAGATAGACGCTTCATTGAAAAAGGTGACGTTAGGAGTACCTATAACCGCCGAGTGTGTATGAGAAGATGTATGAGAGTCAATGAAGTGAAACTGATCTGTCAGTGGGACAAATGGGGATCCGTGATCTCTGCCTACCTACAGTGAATCAGGCGTGATGTGTATGTATGTAAGTAAATGTATATCTAACAAGACTATTTATTTATTTACTAACCTAACTACATGACATATCTGGCGACCCAACGAAACTCAAACAACAAAACCTAATAAATAACAAGAGAACAATGTAAAACAAATCGCGCCTCACCACCTAGCCACCCCAAGCAGATGTGGTGCGTGATGGTTTACGCAAATGAGCAGGCATTTGTTATGAACATTAACTGGAATTGCAATTTGGAAATCTTTCATTTGATTACGTGTAATATTTTCTTTGGCATACACGTTGTGAAGCGATTCTGCGGTACAGGCAGACGCATAATTATATAGAACATAACACATCATAATATACGCTTCACGATATGTGTAAAGTTGCCCTCACCGTTAGCGACTGCAATTTTTACATACATATATGGAAAACTCAATTTATTTATTTAATTCATTGTTATATGCCTGAACCGGGATTGAAAGCTAGGCCCTCCAATGAGAAGAAGTCTTCTCCACTATGCTACCCGTTTTTTAATATGTTGACTATCTGTTACAAAAAAATGTGTTGAGTTTTTATATCAATTAATTATTATATAATCCTTATATTGTACTCTACTAATTCCTAATTGTACTTTAAAAAGTTCTATTTATACATTTATTCACGCACAAACGCATTCACGACCATTAACCCTTGCGGGGTAGTCAGAGGTTCAGGTGTCCATCTCCGAAATTGCGTATAGTAATTCTATGGCCACCTCAAACCTACGTGTTGACCACATAGTGAGTACTCAATGTGACAGGTGGTAAGCCATGTCGCCATTTACAAGCACTGACTATTACCTGTTCGTCGAACAGGTAGGTTTCCTCACTATGTTTTCCCTCACCGTATAATTTAATAGCTTAAAACTATATTTGAAATATGATACAAAATATTCATAAATCATATAATTTCCAACTAAACTCCCCTCCCGCCTATACTCTGTTTGATACCGCGCCATAAGCAAGGGGGTAATTCCAACCCCTTAGGAGCTGGGGTACCCGAGGTGGTTATAGGAAGACAGTGATTTATCAAAGAATTTCACACATAGTATTTCATTCGCCATTCGAGAATACGTATGTGTTGAATGGTTGTGTGATAGGGTGTGGTAATAAGACTAGGTAGGTATTTTATTTAATCCGTTTAAGGCTTTATGGTATTGTAAATTGAATATTAAATTTCATGGTAAAAGAAGGACGTAAACAAAGATTAAAGAAGTATTATTTTTCTTAATTTCTATGTTATTTTTCGATGCTATTATATAATAAGTGAAATTGGTCACTCATGTGAGACAAACTATTGTAAATATACATCAATTTTTTTTAAATACACTTGTGTATACGGGATTACCCTGAAAGCTGACCCTTCAAAAGGTAGATTCAGTTAAGACACAAAATAACTCTAACTTGAACTAACCTTGAATTAACCCGACGTTTAAAAAAGTTAACTTTATTATAATAAAGGTATCTTTATTATATAAAAACTTACGCGATAAATCCCGTTATTCATCAATCATGAGTATAAATCACGAATCTCTTCAAACTCTAACTTGAGCCATGTGACCAGTGACTCCATACGACATCTATCGTCAAAACAGCGTCCCCAACTCTTTGCAGCAGGCTAATTAAAATACAGTAGCTTGATTCCACCGAAGCGGACATCGGCTGCAGGGGGCGCCAGAGATTATGAAATTACAGAGATGCACACGAGCTACCGTCGAGACTAAAGTCATTATAGGGGGGTGGTGTAATGGGGATAAGACTGAATAGGAAATTTGACATTGTAGGGATTATTAAATAGTTATTCCACTTAGGAAGAAAATATTATTAGAAAATGTACACGTATTGACGCAACTACTTTGCCAATGATCTTGATTGAACCTAACAAATCTCTATTGTATGGTATGTTATTCATGATACATACATCCAACTTGATAAAGAAAATTAGTAGTATTTGGTTTATTATCTTATATAAAAATTTAGTAAAATGTGTAATGATTTTGAAAGTGTCAAACAAACAACCAAGTTATTATTAGTTTTTCTGTAGTCGCTAACGGTGAGGGAACACATCGTGAGGAATCCTGCCTATCCCTCGGGATGGGTAATACAGCCAGCTAATATAGCCAGTGCCTATATACGCCGATACGGTTCACTACCTATCACGCTGGGTGCACTCAAGTCTCTGACTACCCCGCCACAATAAAAAGGGTGTATGTATACACAAGTTATGAAGCGTATGTAAGTTGTTTTGTTATTTTTACTTTACCCACATTTCCTTATGAATGAAAACTTACCCTATTTATATTTAGTATCTAATAGTATATCTATCTCGAAAATATTACAGCTCCTTAATCTTAATAAGTCTTATCCTCCTAAGCCTTTCGTGGCTATTATGCAGGAGCGCCGTATTCGGTCACCGACTATTGAATATCGGACAAAGGCGGGTGTAATTGTTCGAACGACTTTGCCTTGCTACGGCTTGAATTTCCGAATTTCGTAGCAGCCACCCGGAATTGCTACGAACTTTGGAAAAAGACGACATTGAGTTATTATGTTGAGGAATTAGTTTGTGGTATTATATTGTGTTGTACATAATCTGTAAGGAACTTATCAAACAGTAATCATGGGTAAAAAAATTCAAACTGTAAACTTAAAGTAGAAAATTAAATTATATTATATAGAAGGTATCTTTATAGTCGTCGCATAACAATTATAGAGTGAGGTTATTTAATCACTTTCGGGGTGTATATAAGAACGTTATAAAATCTTCTAGGTCACTTTTTAACTTAATTAATGGAGTTGTGATGTTATGTGAATTATTCGTTAGGTTGATAACCTATAGTCCCATAGTCGCCTTCTATGATATGCTGGCAAGAACGGCAGCTAGTTAATGTTTTTTTCTTTAGTTTCCTTATTATGTTGAAGTTAGTTTTCAATATGAATAAAACTAATACAAATAACATTACTTGCGATATGTATACTTCAAGTAGATAGAACCCGGCTTCGCTCTATGTGGTTAGAATTGTTGCTACCCAAGCTATATACATATGATAACACAAAATCATAGTGAAGTAATTTCTGACTATTAAGATTTAACAACGTCGTCTATGATGCGTCAACAAAGTCAGCATCTCAGTGAAAGTTGAAAATACTAATAATTATTTTCGGCTGAATATTTAGTCAATTGTGATGCCAAACTGGCTAAATATGTATGTTCGCTTTGGGATAAGATTTGGATCCTCAACTGGAACGAACCGAAGAACAAGGAAGAGAAGAATTGGATCTTCGATTTCGCTTTTCTTCGGTTGTAGTGGCTGGCGGCGTTGGTGTAACCATGGCGATGGAATAACAAGAAGTTCAAACGCCGTGGCATCAGTGTTTGTACTTCAGCCGACATAACCTTAGTGGTGAATGGCTTAATAAAGAATTAAAAAAAAGAAACCTCTAAATGTACTTAAAAACACACCTAAAAACCATTTCACACACCCCTTCTTTTCCCATATAACAAGAAACAATACCAACCTAACAGAAGATAAATCTCAAAGCAAACGGAGGCTTAACCCCAAATCTTGTAAGAGGCCCCTTACTCATGTTTTCTTTGTCGAGAACCCTGTTCCAATATTTGCAGCTAATTATTCGGTTGATTTCACACTTAGCTCGTAAAACTCCCATTGTTTGCCTTTTGCGTACAGCCTGGAATTTAAGGCTCTATAGTGAACAATCGGATTATTGTTGGAAAGGTTTGGATAGGTATTTGAGTATTTGGTACATATTGCTAGGTTCTGACAAAAGGCAACGCGTTCACGGCCATTAACCCTTGCGGGGTAGTTAGAGGTTTAGGTATCCATCTCCACAGTCCCGGAGGTAGTAATTCTATGGCTACCTCGAACCCACATGTTAAGCAGATAGTTAGTACTCAATGGGACAGGTGGTAAGCCATGTCGCCATTTACAAGCACTTACTATTAACTGTTTGCTAGATTCTGGTTATAATATTCAACAGTTAATAATTACTACATTCGCGATGGCGGAGATGGAAACCTGAACCTCTGATCGTATTCGATCCATTTCGTAAATGTATTTATTTACTAGAAAAATGTACATAGAAATTTATGAAACTTCATTTCCATTATTACTGTTTTAAGCAGGATTTGAACTCTGTACCCTCTGATACAGAGAAAAGGCCCAAACAACTGAGCTTCGTTTGATTACGATCTATGTCGATAGAAACATATATAATCTAAGCCTTAAGCATTGCGAACTCACTACTACAATACAGTAAACTATTTTATACATAAACCTGATAATTCTACAAAACATCCACATAAATCTCCATTCAATCGCTATTCACATCGCACCCAAATCATCGAGACTCCAAACTGTTGCCCAAATTCACACCTCAAGACACATATTTGCATGATTCAGTGTTGGGTCCCAACCTAAGATAACATATCGATAGTTTATGAATAATTACCGAGCTGTTTGCGCGGAAGGGGCTGCCCGAAATCACGGGAGAAGATTAAACATTTCACGCGGAGCACTATTAATCAGATCGCCGATTGCACTGACTGAGCATCGCTTTAGAAGGGTAGGGATGGGGATAAGTTATTTGTTGTCGATAGTTTTGTTGTAGTCATATGGAATTTTTGTAGTCATATGGGTTTTACATACATAATGTTGATGGTAGTAACCATCGATGTCGTATCAAATTTGAAGTATCAAACGGTTTTAAAATTAAATGCGATGTATTATAATGTATATACAGTACTTATTATAGTTACTTGATAGATTGGTCTTTCGTGCTGGCAAGGACCGTAAATATGACAATATCTGCCTTTCTTCCTGGTAAATGCAAAAAATATATAGAATTAATTGGACTATGACCTAGTAACCTAGTAGTACCTAAGACCTAAAAATAGTTCACATAATTCCTTTCATACCTATATCTTACAAACCACGTAAATCGACAAATAAAGCGGTGACGTAATATTAAAAGCAGCTATTATCAAAACGTAACTTTCACACTTCTTACCTCAGTTTAAACTTCATCGACACCTCAAAACTGAATCCCAACCCTTCACCTTTGAGGGGTCGAGCTCTTCGGTTAGCGTGAACTAAATGAATCATTAATAATGCAAACTTAACAGCACCAAGTGTAACTAGGGGCCGAACATCGATAACTATTACTAGGCGCTGCACATCACTAATCTTTGATGATGTTATTATGAGGAAGATCGATGCTTGAAGATAGTGGTGACTTACTGATGATGAATGCTAGGGATATCGATAATATGTATCGATACGGTATAAATATTGACTTCTTATTTATGTTAGTTTGCAAACGTAGCAAGTAATGAGTCTCTAAGGGGCAGATAAGGAAAATTTTGTTACTTATTTACGTTAATAAAGAAAAACATACATACAGCAAAGGTATTATAGGTCGCCCCCCTGCTAGGTGGACCTATGACCTCAAGAAGGTCGCTGGTAGTGGCAGACTTAGGGCCACGAGTGATCGTGTTTTGTGGCGTACTCTTGGGGAAGTCAACATCCAGCAGTGGACTGGTATAAACTTATTGATTAATTGGGGTCTTGATAGCAATGATATGGAATATTCGTAACTGATTGCTAGTCGAACATGCTAATATACTAGTTATCCAATTGTGTCAAAGTAACATACGTACATATATACACATCACGCCCGATTCTCTGTAGAGGGGTAGGTAGAGAGCATGGATCCCCATCTGTCCCGAGAAGGGACAAAGGGAAGACTGTCAAAGTAATCGTAATTTATAGTATTAAAACGTTCTTGACTTGCCGTTAGACATTTGCACGTATATTATAATTTTCAAATTTTAACTAAATTAACAGTTAGTAACAATTTCTCACTCCAACACTTCTATATTCTCTATAAGATATAAATGGGCGTAATACGCATACATATATGTATCACAGTTATTTCACTTATTACAAAATACGTCATAGATACATTCAAACCTAAACATTCAAAACATCTCCATGTTTCGAGGGATCAAATTGTCATTCTTCAGTTGTCCGAAATGTTAACTTGCCAAGATATTGGCCTGTGTCTATGATAACGATTGAGAAAGGGTCTTGGAGGCTTATTCTGTTAAAGAACTTTATTCTTGTGCTAACTGTGATTTAGTTAAGATATTAGTAACAGATTTTTGAGTGAAGAATTAATGAAATATGACAGTCAGTAGGGATCGTAAATTGAATGATTTTTTCCTGGTTTGTCTTTCTTTTATGGCAACTAAATATTACGAGTCTCACCCTGTCACCAATTTTAATCATGACCTTAAAAAATGCCAAATGTAACCAAAGAGTTAATTATACCTACCACTAAAGTAAAAGAAAAGTAATGTAAATGTATATTTTTATGATTAAAAAACCACATGTAAATGGCGGCATAGCTTACCACATGTTACAGTGAATACTGACTATCCGGTCAACACGTGGGTTCGAGATGACCATATAATTACCTTCACAATTGCGGAGATGGAAACCTGACTATCCCGCAATGATCATAAACGCGTATGTTTTCGTCTATTCTAAGAAAAAAACCCTTGAAAAACATCTCGAAAACATCCCGATCTCTTCCCAGAATACACCCCTTGAAAAGACAGATCGCCAAGGGTGAAGGTAGTTGACAGCTCTTGCTGACCAGGGGTTGTCCATTCAAATATTTATTTTATTTATTTATTGGCCCCGAACACTTTCACTTCTTTGCACCCTTTTTCAAGATGTTTCATTCAATTTGGACATGGGTTGGGGAAATGCCGTTTTATTTTTATTGACACTGATTTGTTGAGGGGTTTTATTGGTTATTTACATTGTCTGGATTGGATTGTTTAGGGTTTTGTGTTAGTGGAAAAGATGGGTACATGTTGATTGCGTAAAAAATGAACTACTACTGTTAATTTTGGGATATTACGAGTAATTAGAGTAAAGCGGTTGTCCCACGATGAAGTCTGTACTAATGTTAGGGAACTAAAGAATAAGTATCTTACAGTACCTTAAGGACGAAATATCTCTTTAATAACAATACCTTTGGTGCAATTAATTTACGCTTTGCGCTATAGCTATCTATGATTTTATGTCATCAATTTAGATAAATTTCTCGTTCAAACTACTTAGTGCTTAAAACAACTTCTTGTTATAAATTTCTCTTCTATAACGTTGCCTCCAATTCGACCTTACTGTTTTCAAAGCTTTCCTTATTCACGAAGTCAACCAGACCAAAATACAAACATCACCAAACTATCAAAGCATTCATACATCACAAATAGTCCCCTAATATTAATCATGCAACCCTGACGTCAAGAAAACGACAATCGCTCAAAAACCGGACACTGTCCTAATACTTCCATCTCTTCAAGTTGAAATGACGGCGAAATGACGTCCAGAGGCCCCTTTCCGGACCTAATGCCGGTCTCCGCCTGTCATGGAACAACAAATGCGTTTGACGTCGCGTCGTTGGACTCGTTTGTTTAATATCCATCTTTGTCTATGGGCAAAGGGTCAAGTGATTGTGAGTTTGGAAGTGGGGTGGTGTAATCAGCTGGTAGTAGCGCTAATTTATAGGTTATTTGTAAAGTAACTTTATAATGGAAACTTATGTGGCTAATACACATATAAATTTACGTCCTTCAATTTCTTTTAGGGTGGCCAGAACCTCGGAGATTTAACTAGTATCTTCTAGGTCACTTATAGAATAAATATTGGGGTTTTGATGTCATATGGCACATTGGAGGCATATAAGCTCATAAATGAATGTTTTAAACCTTAATCTTTATCATGCAATTTTGCACTGAAGGAAATAATACCTACTAATGAAGGATTACCAGTCCATCGAAACAATTGACTCCTAAATGACTTTATAGGTGACCACAAACTACAAGATTGACAACCTAAACTAACCCATCTTAAAATACCCAAATTCCTATTGTTTTTCCTATAAACATACCCTACCTTATACCCCCGGGTAGTCAAAGGTTTACGTACAATGTTGTTTGATACCCAAAAAGCTTTGCCCATGACAAATAGTGAGAGCCCTCTCTCAGCTGACATTTGGACCATAAATAAGACTGCGATATGACACAGGCAATCATGAGCGATGAGCGAAAAATACTGTAAATTAGTTGTGGATCTATTCTATCCTGTGCAAGTCTGCGACGTCAAAAGAATGCTATACAGGCTGCCGTGATTTCCGGCATATCGTAGGAGAAACTAAGGGACTAGGGGTAAATATAATTAATGTATGGGGCGTTGGGATAACAACCTGTCACCAATGTTCCACTATGACATTGCAACCCCAATATTCATGCTAAAAAGTGACTAAAGATATTAAATATCCCAACCCTGAAAGTAAAAAAGGTCGTGAATAACATATGTATTTTCATTTCTTTAAGAATAAAAAATGAATAAAGTAATATATATGTTAATGTATCTATTTAAGTAATTTCTATTCCATTACAGAATTTTTCTATCTGTCTAAGTTCATAGTTTACCTGTTAAAGATCGGTTTGTCTTCTGCCGTTAAATATCATCTCCATCATGTTTTTATCAAATATGTTTATTTGTTTAAAACCAAAATCCGCTAGTCGCCCATGCTTGACCAGTCTACAGAGCAACAATATGAAGGAAACAGTGACCAGGTCCCATATTGATATCAAACTATGACTTTGACGCACCCCATTCTGTCTTGTTGATCATTCCAAATGATTAACATACATGGAAATGTATTACAACCGTCTTTAGGGAAAAATTATGGACCAATATGTTAAGGATTTCATGCAAACTAGTTTTATCTCAGTTATTTGTAGTTATTTTGTCAAATATTGCTTATAATATTGGATATTACATGTAGTTTCTTAACTTAATGCCATGTGAGAATTAAACTAACTTAACCTGACTTATTGAAGTTAACTTAACCTGACCAACATTAACACTACAATATAATTGTTTTTTGAGGTATTTTCTATAGATTTATATTTATTATAAATCCTTATAACATTCTTATCACACATTACTACCATTCGATAAAAGTCGTAATTTATACTGTCACGCAAAGTCACTAATATCTTTCAGGATTATTTTCGTATGTTTATCTCTAGATAGAACATTTGTCACCCAATCAATGAGGAAAACAGAAGGGCTAACAACCCTTGAAGAACAAGGATTTGTTATGTTATAAATGACGTCCACTGGACAGGGGTACGCATGCAAATGGGGACTGTTTGATGCGACTAGGAGATTAGGTTGTGGGATTCCGATCATTAATAACCTTGTATTTGGGACTTCTGAATATGGACGTTCGGAGTTGAGTTACATGTGTTCTGAAGGGTTGTAATGGTGTTTGTAGAATGACGTAGAAATTATCGAGACAGTTTGTGATAGGAAATTGGTGTATCTTATTTAATACTATTTTTAGAATACTTATAAGAATGAAAATAGTGAAAGGTATGTTGAGGTGGTTTGGCTACATACGGCGTACGGATGAAAGGAGGGTTTTATAAAGTATAAGCTCCAGGTAGAGTTGGACGGGATAGGCCGTGTAGAACATACACATCAAATAGGAAACATTTTTCTCCAAGCGTGTGTACGTAGTTTGAAGAACAGAAGAACATGTATGAGAAGGCTAAGGGACGTGAGTGAAGCAAGAGATATTTGTTATTATCGTTTCAGGGAACGATCGATTGTCCCCGTTAGAGACGTAGAGACCTGTATATATGCATGTATGACAGGAGTTATAATGCCGGATAGATAACAGGCCTGAAAAAGATCACTGTTAGTCGTTGGCTGAGGGCCACGAGTGATCCTGTTTTGTGGCGTTAGGGAGGCCTACGTCCAGCAGTGGACTGATAAAGGCTTATTGAGCGATTAAGCTATCATAATTATAACTTCTGCCATTACAATTATTATGTAAGTTAAATGGGCATAACTATTCATTCAATATGCTTCATTCTACATAGTTTTAAAAGTTTAGTTTAGCTTTTAAACTAGTTTAAGTAATTTCTACAGCATCTATAAAATTAATTTATATACATTCAAATTCTTAAATACTCTCTAGGTCCCATTCTTAACTCCTCGGTCACTGTTAGCAAAATCATAGTGTATCCACTACAACACTTGGACTTACGCTTCCGTTTTCTGCTGAACGCTAATAACAAGATTTCGGATTGATTCTCGGTGGAGGCAAAGTTAAGAACTACGCTTTTCTTCTGCTTCCCAGTCTGGTCGTAGATTATGTATGCTATTTAATAAATATTCATTAATATATGTAAATATCAAGTAAGTATTTCTTAAATAGCAAGTAAATATTTATTATATACACGGTATTTAGTACCTGTAACACATGTGATAATTGAACCAACCTGAAGGCTAGTTCAATTGGTATTGTCCTACAATGTTATTACATTACTATCACACAAATTAATAATCTCTCAAAACTTTACACCTTCTTCAAATAGCGACCCTCACAAAAGAATCACGAATTAGTATCACACACTTTAACCCGTCACTCGTCCGAATCGTCCACTAGTGACCTTAGGATCTTTGGGACAATTTTTCTTCCCTAATCCTCCCTATCTCCCATCGCCACTCGGACCAGTGGGCAAAGATCGCACGTGACTAATGATTGCCCGGTAAGGGGTTAAGAATGCTTTGATAAATCGTGGTCCGCTTTTTATATAGATTGGGACTTGAATTTGTAGTAGCTATATTTCGTATGTAATAAGGTATAGTTTATATAAACATATATATTCATCATCAACATTAATGTCCTTTAATCTCTTATGGCGTGGACAAAACCTTGAGAAATAATATCACTCAGGTCACTTTTAAGCATGATATAGGGGATATTGATGTTATATTTAATTAGTTGAGAGGTTCTAAGCTTATTGTTTAATAGATTTTATTTACCCCTATTCCCTTAGCTACTTCCTTTGACATACCGTTATCAACGACAGTTTTTTTTATTTATTTTTTTCTATCTGCCAAACAATCTTATAGATTATGTCAGCTATCAACGGCAGTTAGTAGGATTCTTTCTAGGTCTCGAACTAGCACGTGACACATTATAATTTATGATATATTATATTAACATGTGATTCTATGGCCACGTGAAACCCACTTATTAAGCATATAGACAGTACCATAAGTGATAGGTGGGAGAATGTTCCGATATGACAAACTACTAACTACCTGTTCTATAAATAACAAAAAAACGGGACTTATCATTTAACTAACTTCAAGATTAAACACAATATTAATTCTTTAACTCCTGCATCTATATCCAACCTTTTAATTACCATACACTTGAAGCATGTATGTAAGCAGTATATGTATCAAACTCGTATTAATCGTCAAAACCGGCGTCGAGCCACTGAAGCCTACACTATAGGCTTTGCACGCGTCATCGCTTGCAACATATGGGCCAACATGTCTGGCGATGGGTGAATACGTTTGTTGTGTTGTCATATTGATGTAGTGTACTATGAGACGTGAATCACTACATAGTATAAACAAAGTCGCTTTCTCTGTCCCTATGTCCCTTTGTATGCTTAAATCTTTGAAACTACGCAACGGATTTTGATGCTGTATTTTTAATAGATAGAGTGATTTAAGAGGAAGGTTTATATGTATAATAACATCCATTAAATAGCCAGAAAGTGCGAAGCCGGAGCGGGTCGCTAGAGGGAAATATATGCTTTTCTTCTTGTTTTGTTGAAGGGATTAAGGAATGGACTAGAAAATAATATTGTAGCATGTTATTACACCAATTGAACTAGCCCCTTGGTAAGTACATTTAAGACTGGTATAAGGGTACTAGTCAACGTATATTTAAGAAATATATACTTATTATATATAGATAAATACATATATAGCATATATAATCAACGACCAGACTGGAAAGCAGAAGAAAAGCGTGGTTCTTAACTGTGCCTCCACCGGGAATCGAAACCGGGGACCTCACGATTAGCGTTCAGGCGTCTAACCGATCCCGCCACGAAGGTCGTCCAGAGATAATTTAATTAACAAGTAATGAGCAATGTTTTATATTATTAACATACATACTTTTTTTTTTTTTTCGGCTGGCAACCCTACTTATAAGTAGACGTAAAATTTGAGCTCTGAGGAAATAAATTCGTAAATAGGTATTAAATAAACTATATAGCTCAATTTATAATAAAAAGTATTTAGTAATACATTAGAAACTAGTTCCGCGATAAAAAGTGTTGATTAAATATCTGTTGTAAGTAAAAATCTTCAATAATAATTTATACTCGTGATTAACGTCGGTAAGTTTAAAATCAAAAATCAATTTGTTAATTTAACTAGATATTATTAACAGTCTAATAGTGAGAACTGATCTCAGATATACTATTATTGAAGGACATTAAACATAACAATAAACTTGAAATATAAAAAAGTTATGCATATGAAAAAATAAATTATAACCTCCAACAGATACAATCAGTGTATTCTTTTAAGTGTAATTATTATAAGAGTTGAAGTTGTGTTTCACTTAACTTATCTCAAGTGTGTGCTTTTTAAATTCTATTAGTATTTGGAGATTAGTGCACGAAAGAATCTGATTTTTTTGTTTGTAAGGTAGTGTACAGTTTGAATAAAATCGTTTCTCGGATCCTTCTGGCTCTGATATTGCTTGGCTTAGTCAGTTTGGGAACCGCTAGTACATGATTTCTTGATTAAGAAATACCTATTTAGCCTCCTGTGTCTGAGTCTTGTGGTTTTGGCGCTTGTGGGGTGTGAGGACTTTGGCATTTGACTTGCACTTTTGTGATTGTGTACTGTGAAACCAGTGTAAGACAGAATGTCTGTTGTAACCAGAAGCACAACTATTCGTGAGCTGGAGACGAAACTAAGGCTGACACTGAGTGAGCTTAAAGAAAGTAAGGTTTTGAATGATAAGTTATTGTTAGAGAGAGATGAGAGTGAGAAAGAGATTATTGAATTGGTTAGTGGTCAAGGAAAATTGAAGGCTGAGATGGCTGTGATCCATCGAGAGATGGAAATTATCATGAATGAGAAGGATAGGTTGCAAAAGATGCAAGACTCAGCTGCATACTTTGGAGATGAATATGAGTGTGCGCTGAGACATATCGGGAAATTAGAATTAGACCTACGGAATGCACACAGGCGCATAGTGTCTCTTGAAGCATATAATGAAGATCACCAAAAGTTATGCAATGATATTCAGTATCAACAGCTTGTATTAGGAATAAATAATACTAAAACCAACCACCCAGAGAATCAAGTGTCTAGAAATACATTAAAAAAATACAAAAAACTAAACAAGGTGATCAAAAATACTTCAGATAAGTTGAAAAGAATTAATAGGGTTAACATTAAGAAACTATTTAAGAATTCAAATTATGTTAGTACTATAAAAGACTATAAAATACAATGTAGACATTTAAATGATAAAATTGATGAGTTGCAAGCTTCACTTGCATCAATAAATTATAAATATGAGATGGCCCAAACAGAGATAGGGGAACATATACAGGCAATGGACAAACTACTTTCCTTGAGTGCGTCTAATGTTGATGCGTTTAACAATTTAGTGAAAGATGGGTGTATGTGCGGTGGCCACTTGAATGATGTGAAAGAGGATGATTGTGTCCAGCCTGTGGCTGAAACACTTGTAAATTGCTCAAAAGTGAGTAGGTGTGATGAGGGCAGCCTTAGTGGACAGGCAGGCATCATAATCTATAGTGATGAAATAGGTAGAAATCTAGGCAGGTACTTAGGGAGCATTATGGATGCACCTATACAAAATTGTTGCTACCCAGGAGCATCTTTGACTCAACTGATAAATAATATCAGTAACAACAAAAGCGATTGGAATAAAACAATAATAATTTTATGTGGTAGGCGCGGAAACATGAATAAATTAAAGCTAGTCAGATTATTTGATGGCTTAATGTCTAAACTTAATAATAGGTTAATTATTTGTACTTTACCATACTCCTCATCGTTGCCAGCTGAAGAAAATAGGGTTAGACATGGGCTTAATTGCTGCTTGCATACTATATGTACGCATTGTCATAATTTTAACTTTATTGACATTAATTGTTTAATTAAAAATCAAATAAAATATAAAAATAGTTTATACTTTTTATTTAATAGCTGTAAGAGACAGGTAGCAGCGTCGCTACATTTTTCTTTATGTGAACAAACCAAAGTTTTGGTTTCTGACCAGGCCCCTATTGGCCAGAATACCCAATTGGGTACTGACTTTTCCCTGGAAAAAGTACCAGGGAATAATTTCAATTTAAATTAATAGGAGAGACAAAAGAGATAGACTCTGGCATATTAAATGAGTTAGTAGTAGCGCCTGACGTCACTATAGTGCACCAAAACATACAAGGTTTGTTAGGTAAAGAGTTAGAAGTTGAGCTTTTTTTGGTTTCTTCCAGGGTTGGAATATTTTGTGTAACTGAACATTGGGCGAGGTCCTGTGAATTAATATTTGGTTTTGGAGCCCACAGCGTTGCAAGTTCATTTTGTAGGAATGGTGCAATCCGTGGGGGCTCCTTGATATTGGCTCATAATGATATTAAATTTAAAGAACGTAAAGATATTGTTGATCTTTCTATTGAGCGATTAATAGAAATGTCATGTATAGAGATAGAGGATGTAATTATTTTGTGTGTTTACAGACCACCCAATTCAGATGTTATAGGGTTTGGAAAGTGTATGGAGGAGGTGCTTATTAAGCTTATTCAGAAACATAAGCGCCTGATTGTGTGTGGTGACTTCAATGTTAATATTCTTGAGGACACTATGGTTTGTATAAATTTTCTAAATTTATTTTTAAGTTATAATTTTAAAACATAATTTTAATCAACCTACTAGAATAACAAGCACCTCCTCTACCTGTATTGACAATATATTTTCAAATTTTAGTTTATCCCATACTGAACTTACTACTGATATAAGATCTGACCACCATGGTCAGTTGGTGAAGTTTAAGTGTCACCGCGGTTTCCAGCCCAGGAATGTTACCTGTATTCCTGTCACAGGAGCCCGTTTGAGTAGTTTCAGGGAAAACATATTGAGACGGTTCCCTATGCAATTGAAAAACCAATGTTCCAAATAATATGTATAGCTCATTTTTCAGTATTATTGATTCTGAATATAAAAAAATCTTTACATCAAAGAGTTATAAGATAACCGGTAGGAGGAATTTTTGTGATTGGGCCACTGGGGGTATAAAAATAAGTAGACAGCGGCTATATGAATTATATAAAGAAAGATCTTTTAATCATAGCCCTGAATTCAAAAATTACATAAGTAATTATTCAAAAATATTCAAAAAGGTTTGTGCTCAGGCCAAAAAATTGCACATACAAGGCAAGATAAAAAATGCCACAAATGTTGTCAAGGAAACTTGGAAAACAATTAAATTTGAAACTGGAAGGGATGTCTCTTACATAAAAGAACCTAAACTTATAGTAAATAATAAGGTAATTACAGACAATCAGAAGATATCTAATGTGTTTCAAAGTTATTTTTCCAAGATTCCTATCTCAATAACTGAGCCACTAAGATCTTGTTCAGAGAGTGCTAGATGTATATTAGAAAAGAATGTGCCAAAATGTGACAGTTGTTTTAGTTTCAGAGAAATCAGTACACTAGATGTCATCAAATGTTTTAAATCACTCCAGAAAAAGAAAACGTCTGATCTGTGAGGCCATTCAGTAAAGGTTTATTCAGCCATTGTAGATTTAGTTGCACCTGAGTTGAACATTATATTTAATCAATGTATTTAATGCGGAGAGTTTCCTGATCAGATGAAATATGGTAAAATCATTCCATTATTTAAATCTGGTAGTACCACTGACCCTGCTAACTATCGTCCTATCTCAATACTACCAGCTTTTAGCAAAATATTTGAGAAACTTATTTTAAATCAATTACAAGTACATTTTAATAGTTATAATATTTTCAACAAGCAACAATTTGGCTTTACAAAGGGTCGATCAACAACAGATGCTGGGGTTGATCTTATGAAATATATATTTGGGTCCTGGGAGGAAGCAAAGGATACTCTGGGTGTCTTTTGCGATCTTTCTAAGGCGTTCGACTGCGTGGACCATAAAACTCTGATCATGAAGCTTAAACATTACGGTATAGGTGATAGGGCACTAGATCTGATTGTATGTTACCTGAGGGGAAGGATCCAGAGTGTTGAGTTCGGTGGAGCTCGATCGAGCGGCAGCTTGGCTGCTATGGGGGTTCCACAGGGTTCCATTCTTGGGCCCTTCCTTTTCTTGGTCTATATAAATGATTTACCTTATTTAAGTCTGGGCCGTTGCCACATGGTGTTGTTTGCGGATGACACTTCAATATTATTTAAAGTTAGTAGAAGAAAAGACGAAACAGAAAGGATATGTAATGTGATTTCGGAGGTGGAGCAATGGTTTAGAATAAACAATCTTGCTTTTAATTGTAATAAGACTAAATGTGTAAGGTTTACTTTGCCTAACGTTAGGAGTTCAATTACTAGCATCGTAATTAATAATGTGGCTCTAGATATTGTGAGGTCCACTACGTTCTTGGGACTCACAATGGACTCAAAATTAAAGTTTAGTGAGCACATCGGTGGTCTGGCGAAAAGGCTAAGTTCTGCTGCCTACGCCGTAAAAAAAATTAGACACCTGACTGACGTGGACACAGCGAGACTTGTGTATTTTGGTTATTTTCATAGCGTCATGTCATACGGGCTTCTTTTGTGGGGCAATTCTGCTGATATTAATTCAGTATTTGTGCTGCAGAAGAGAGCCATTCGCTCGATCTACCGTATGGGCCCTCGTGAGTCTTTAAGAGATATATTTAAGACAATAAATGTTCTGACTGTGGCTTCTCAATATATATATGACAACTTAGTCTATGTTAAAAAAAATATTAATGAATACAAACTTGTAAGAGAAATTCATAATTGTAACACACGCAATAAAAACAAATTGTATTATAGTGGCTCTAGACTTAAAAGAATAAACGATTCGTTTATGGGCCTGGGCATAAAAATGTACAACAAACTTCCAGAGTCTATCAAGTCCTTACCTTTAGAAAAATTTAAAGTTGGCACTAAAGCGATGCTGATGGAGAAGGGCTACTACACCGTTAAAGACTATATAAATGATGTTTTGTGACGTTTCATTTTTGTGTGATCATGGCTTCACGTTCCGGTTCTTATTGGGACTCTCCTTAAATTTGTTATTAAACACTATTTGTTGGATGTGAAGCTTTGATCATGTTCTAATGAATTATGTATTTTTAAATTTAATGTACACATTATCTGCAGAGTTTCTTGGCATTTCTTCTCTGCAGAGTTTGACTTTACGAAGTGCCATTAGTTTTATTAATCTAAATTGATTTATTTTAAGAATAATTTTTATGTTAATGACATATTTTTATGAAAAATGTTTTTTTTTTTTTTTTGACGTTCAATAAGAGATATCAATATCCTTATGTTGAATAAAAGATTTTCATTTCATTTCATTTCATTTCATATACAATCACGTCCTTCAACTTCTTTTGGGTGGATAGAAACTCGGAGATTTATTATTCCGTAGGTCTCTTTTTAACAAATTCCATAGTATTTATACATTGCTAAATTCGTACTAAGATATCCTACATATGTTACATTTCGTACTAAGAAATCATATTTTTCATTGTCTTCATGAATATGCTCAAAACGATATGATGAATGAATGCATCATCGTTCCAAAACATTAATGTATTTAGTAATGTCATTGATCATTACAAAATAAGAATGGATATTTAAACACACACTTATATTGGGTATAACAAAATCCCACACATGTCCATCCCAACCATTGCGAAGATAGTTATTCTATGCAATGATAGTTTGTAATTTTTCTTATTTTCGTAAAAAACATTATGGAAAAAGCAATGCAATGCAATCTTTTTCCATAATGTTTTTTACGAAAATAAGAAAAATTACTCAATTGTTTCATTACTCAGGTGTGATTTACTTGTCTTAGTCTTGTATTTTTTTGTGTGCAGTGAATACAGTTGTTTCTTTCTTATTTTTTTAATCCTACATCTATTGATTCAGATTCAAAAGGCGCAATAACTGGGCAACACCAGGTCTAATCGAATAAGTCCTATCATCTCAAACACCATGCTAGTTCTACATACATAAATACACATCACTTCCGATTTCCTATAGAGGTAGCGGTAGGCAGAGCTCACAAATCTCCATCTATTTCAATCCTGACAAACCATTTTCACTTCATTGACTCATGCACATTCGGCGATTACAGGTAACCAAACTAAGTTCCAAAAACCGATATCTAGACACACAATCACACTATCTAGGCTATACCTCCTAGTTTTGTGGTACAACCCCCTAATCCCTTCTTATCCCGTCTTTAAGATAGTAAATAGGAGGCGTAATCTTATTTATGGTCAGGGGCCGCGCTAATGGGATTCGATGACCAAAGCAGCACTTACCGCTTTGAAGTCCGCCCTCTGATATTCCCTTTATGGTGTGTCTAAGGGATGGGGTGAACGGTATTGAGATACTGGTAAGGACTGGTATTTTACCGGTAAACGGTGTTCATAAAATAAACATGAGAAAAGTTGTTAAATTTATTTAATACGTTTTGTAGCTAGCAAGTTTGGTTTGATTAGTGAAATCAATAATTCATATATAAACTCGTATACATATGTGTGCTCATAAGTCAAAAATATAGCGTTCAATAGAGATCAAATTCATTCCGCACGAAAACAAAGAATCAAAGTGTATCTATGTTGGAGAAACGAATATGAAATAATCATTGTAATTAAATAGATTAACAAAATAAAATTCTTACTCAATTGTATTTTCGCATTAAATAAATACAAAAATGTAAACTACTTACAAAACGTTGTTCCGTTATCACTTTATTTAACATTTTAACAATCGGATCTTTACAATAAATCAAAAAGGTACAAACTTCAAACTAATTAAAATAATTTACAAAGTATACTTACCGGTAAATCCCAACCCTAGTAAAGACACATGTGTCTTAAATTATACAGAGAACACAGTGGGTCCGTAAAGGTTCCGGTTAATATGATTTTTGCCATAATCCCTTTCGAGATATTATTATGATTCGTAGTCGTAATGAATGCTACGATTTTCTTTAAGTAACTATTACACTTACTTGTACTTATATTTACTTAGTTTTGATTACTTGTATACCTCTAGTTAATTTAAAAATTTAGAGTGAGTTACTTTAGCATGATGACTTTAATTTTATTAGAGTTATACAGGGGATTACAGACCATAAAATGTATCTAAAGACTAACGAATGAAATGTATCTATTACGTTCATAATTTGTAAAGCTTTGAGTAGAAACATATGACATAAAAACACTAAATCACTTCTGTATCATTAAAGTGATACTGTTTTTATGTTTTGTCAGTTAGACAATCGAAAGTGTGATTGTCTGAAACAAATAATTTATAAATGGCTAACCAATAATACCATATCACCGAACAACGATGTCACATGAAGTAAAAAAAATATTGAACCAAAAGTAAACAAAAAGCACTTACTTTGGTTTTAACCAATGAAACAAACCCCCGTCGCAACCTGCCAACTTAAAAAGTCGTTTTAATTTCCCTAAAAACAGATATCCCGTCGCCGATTTCCCAGCGGCTCAAAAACCTAAGTTAAGCACTAATTTCACGCATCAAGGGCCCCGAGCAAATCCCTGTTAATTAATAATTAATACATCAGAGTGGGACTAAAAATGGGACCACCCCAACTCCCCAAACCAATCTCCGAATTAATGTTCGCAACGAAAAAAGTTTCATAAATATGTAGAGAAAATGCTTTGGCCTCAGGCTGTAGGGAGATCGGCGATTGCGGAGGAGGCTTTCTGTTTGGTGAGGGATTTTAATTAGTTCATATCTGTGAAGATAGTAAAGAAAATAAATTAAAGTATAGTATATAGTACCATTTGGTCACGTAAGGTTCGAAAATAAGTAAAAAAAATTATGAAAAGATTTATTCTGTCACGCAAGGTGTGGAAATAATAGTTCAGATTAAGTAATTAATAATTAGTTTCAAATCCTTACTTTGACTTGCACTTTGTTTGTCTTTTGAAGGTGCTTTGAGCAATTAAAGACACAGATATGTTAATTATGCGTTTCATATCAAAAGTACCAAATCAGTACCGCGGTTGTTGTTAACATGTTAACACTGAAATTTTTAAGACGCTCAATGTAATATGTGTATAAGAAGTGATTACTCATGCCTCCAGCAGTCCATGAAGTACCACGTCAGAAGAGGCGACAAAGAGATTAAAGTATCATAAAAATAAATCCATATCTATATTTATATTACCATTTCAACGATAGATAGTTAAGTATATTACAACGGTAGATAGTTGAGTTAAAAACGACCTAAGTGACATCATGTTTATACGGTCCTGTCTTCTTTGAAAAACACAAACGCGTTTATGACCATTAACTCTTGCGGGGTAGTCAGAGGTTCAGGTGTCCATCTCCGCAATTGCGTAAGTAGTAATTCTATGGCCAATTCGAACCCACGTGTTGACCAAATCGTCAGTACTCAATGTAACAGTTGGTAAGCCATGTCACCATTTAGCACTAAATATTACCTGTTCGGGGAAGAGGTAGGTTTCCTCACGATGTTTTCTCTCGTTGTATGTCTTCTTTGAAAGGGACTGAAAGAGATAAATATATATATTTGTATATATAACTGACCAATTCCATACCCCAAGCCATCTATTTATCTATGTAACAACTAGAACCGCTCCCATTGACGCCTGAGGGTGAAATTTTAAATTGTCATTAAAAGCTGGAGAAAAATTCGTTCTCTCCCTTTTTAAGTCTTATCTCGAGGGATGCTGCAGGGTGATTAAATCGTGTTTGATGTCGCGGGAGGCAAACAAAAGAACGCTAATAACTGTGCCGCGAATGCGTTAAATGATGTTTTGGATATTTGTAAATGTGTATAAGTATATACTTACGTATAGGAGGTTAGGATGTTTTGGGTACTCGTTGTTAATATGTTTATATAAAGGTACTTTTTGTGTAGAATAAAAGGCGTCGAAATATCTTTGGGTTTTGGCGTAGTTGGGATCAAAAAGTATGAAATTATAGGTATATAATATTTTGGAGAAATTCGCGATTTAATTTATTTCATAAGAAAATGAGACTTCATCGCGTCGCGTATATTAACTTTGCTACCTGACGTTTCGGCCATGGCCACGGGTCAATTATTGGTTTTTTTTTGTTTATAAAATGCACCCGATGAGTCTCGTATTCTTGTTTAGATATACAGACTACCTTATCGTCTTAAAATATCTTTTTAAGAAAGTTGAAGTACATTTAAAAACAAATGGCATTTGAGGTAGAAAAATAATAAATATTTCAGATATATGGTTGTACGTACAATAAAAACAGAAGAGCATGTATGAGAAGGTTAATAAATGAATGAAGCAAAAGATATGTCAGTATCATTCCAAGTACCGATCGATAGTCTCTACGTAGAGGCGTAAATATATGTTTGTAAATAAGTTACTGGTCAGCCTTTTTTTACTACAATACTGTTGCTAGATGGACGTGCATTATATTTATATTACAGCATTTACTTTTTTCAGGGTAGCTTAAATACAAATCATATTATGTAAAACTACTACAGATAATAACAAGTCCTTTAGTCGTTTCCTAGCATGCCAGAAAGTCTGTTTGTATCATGCGATCTACCTCCTATACAAACATAGAAACAGTTCTACACATTATTATGGCGAAAACAAAGGAGCGATCCACAGGAAATAGGTAAATCATAAATAACAATAATCAGTTAATAAGTAGAGAATCTCATGAGGGGCGGCCGCGATATTTTCCAATAATGCGAATCGTAAAAACAGATCGATTCTGCTTATTGGTCACGGTGTTAAATTGTAGAGTTTTTTGTAGAAGCAAAATCCTTATTGAATAATACTTTTCTGCATGAAAATGAAGATGCTATCATGATGGTGCTATATTGCAGACATAATTCTTATGTGTTGATTAATTTTCGACAGAATCTTGTTTGTTTTATTACATGAGTAATAAAGTATAAATAATCTGTTAACGTAACTTCCTCTTCCGTCATTTAATAACTTAGAAGGTATTTAGCCTTTTTTATTTATACATAGAAACTAAAACTGCATCAGAACCACAAAAACCTAAAACCCTACGAGTACTACTACTACATCAACTTCATTCCTTTCACTCCCAACCACACTTCCTTTAACCAATTTTCCACTTTACAAATAGTAGAACCGACCTACGAGAGTTTAGGCAAAATCATTATTGTCTTCGGCCGTCATAAATTAATATAAGTTCGCCCCTTCGACAGACGCAATGTGGCCCGTTTATGGTCTGCGGAACCCTAATGATCTTTGTTTACTTTGCTCTGCTCCTTATTTTCTGTATCAGGACTTATGACGTCATTTTAAGTGGCTCTACATACAAACATTCACGGCTCTAATTCCTTTCGGTATAGACAGATGGGGATACGTGATCGTTTTGACGACCTCCGTGGCACGATCGGTTAGACACCTGAACGCTAATCGTGGGGTCTCGGTGGTGGCAGAGTTAAGAACTACGCTTTTCTACTGCTTTCCAGTCTGGTCGTTGATTATATATGCTATATATGTATTTATCTATACATAATATGTATACATTTCTTAAATATACGTTGACTAGTACCCTTAACACAAGTCTTAAATGTATTTAACAAGGGGCTAGTTCAATTGGTGTAATAATGTCCAAATATTATTATTATTATCTCTGCCTACCCCAACAGGGAATCAGGCGTGATGTGTATGTATGAAGAGAAGCATGGAGTAATTAATAAGAGGAGTGGGCCTTACGCAATATTTGCATGGAAACTAGCGTGGCATTACGCGGGGTGAAACGAGGTACGCGGGATGGAGGGGGTATTAGTATTGTATTTGGTTCCTTGGAAACACGATGATATCTCCTAGGTCACTTTTTAGCATAAATATTGGGGTTGCGATGTTAAGTGGTAAATATGGTGAAAGTTCTATAGGAAACTTTTATTCTGTAATTCTCTATACGTAATTTATAGGTGATTGTGAACATGTATGAAATATAAATTAATTTGATGCATAAAGTTTAATCAGAAATATGGTAAAGAGTTAAGTCTATATTTCAATTATTAGCCATTCGGTCCTAAATAATAATATTTTGACATTATTACATCAATTTTACTTGTCCCTTGCTAAGTACATTTAAGAGTTGTGTTAAGGGTACTAGTCAACGTAAATTTTGGAAACACATACTTATTATGTATAGATAAATACATATTTAGCATATATAATCAACGACCAGACTAGAAAGCAGAAGAAAAGCGTAGTTCTTAACTCTGCCTCCACCGAGAATCGGGACCTCACGATTAGCGTTAAAGCGGCTAACCGACCGCGTCACGGAGATCCTCAACCAAGGTCTCAAAATTCAAATAGTTGAAAACTTTTATGAGTAATATTTAATAAAAAAATATTCTTGAATAAGTATTAATATTGAATGAAATACCTATAAGATAACAAGATCTAAAACCTACCAACTTAACCCTTTGTCCATATACTTCACAGTACTTACGAAAATTCTCAACCAGAAAAGAACGAAAATTAAGTTACAACAGAATTCATTCTTCTTCGTAACCGCAATGTCAATAAATCTAAATCCGATACAAGGAAAAGGGTTGCCACCCTATCGTTTGACCAAATTAAATAGCAATCCAACCTACAAGCTACCCTTTTTGAGCTATCAGGGGAAATGTACAAAGATTTATATCAAAACTTACTTTTTTCTAGGAAAAAGTTTTATTTGCTGATTTTTTGTGTTTCCTAGGATGTTAATAGAATGCTCTTTCATGTAGCTGCTAATATTTTTTTACTTTCTAAGGATAAAGAATGGTATGGTGACCTGTCAATAACTTTACATATTTATCTCATTAAAATTATGGTGATCAGCCAGATTATTTTTAATCACACTTCAAAATTAAGTAGAATTAAAGTAAGAATAGTATAATAAAGCTTAAAAATGTCATATACATTGAATAGGGATAACAAATAATGAGATATCCCTTTACCCTAGATAAATATTGACCCTTAGTCCCTTAGTTGTCTTCTTTAAGTGATGTTTATAATGAATGTATTATGGTGTGTATGTTTATTATTTATAGCTTGTGACAGTTTCCTTTCGGGTGCTGCCGGAGGACCAATGATGCGGCCTAGCTGCATCGCATACTGAGGCAGCACCTTATCAAAGTTTTCCTATTTGTTATTTAATATATGTGTAAAAGTCATATACAGTAAATAAAGTGATTTGTTACTTTCTTTCTTTATCTGTAGGCCTACCAAATACAATACTTCAGAAATCAATACTAAACAACCCGGAAAAATCTTCAAATCCTATTCCTTAAACGTCTCCATTTTTATTATTCCATTCTGTTAATTGACATCCTGTGCCCTCAGTCAATCAAGTAGCTAATTAGATACGCTTTCCCTTTAAGGACCCATCTTAATTGTGATTGGTTTCTTTAATTATGAGGCTTCTTTTAAATAAGGCTTATCGAGGTTTGGGCGTTTAATGTGTCATTAAATAAGGATTAAGTATAAGTATGTAAAGACTTGCCTGCTAGCCTGGGATGTTAAAAGAATGCTAACTAGCTACCATTCTGCATGTTGTAGGAGACGACTAAGGGACTAGGGATAAATGGAATCTATTGGGCGATTGACTAGCAACTATTGTTCTATATAACATACTAATTTATGATCCTTTTATTGTGTAAGTGAAGCGTGATGTGTTTTTAGGTATCTAGATAAAGTATTATATTAAATTAATGATAGAGATAGATACGTAATAGTATCAAGTACACAAACAGCTGATAGCATAAAACAAATCCCTTAGCAAATAACAAACAAGATTTTCTTTCACGATATTAGTATGTATTGGCTCAAATCCCTCTAATATGGAATAATAGAATAAATGTATTAAGAAATTCTCAAAGGGGTTGGAGATATAGTGGCGCTGTGGCGAGTGCGTGGGTCACTCGAGTGGTACATGGTATGAGCGGTAGCGGGTATTTAAATTAAAATGAATTTTTAAGGTTTTATTACGAAAATTAGTTGCTGTAAGATTTTGAGGTAGTAAATGTAAGAAAAAAAATATGTTAAATCAGTAAATAAACTTTATTTGAAAGATAGTTTTTGATAGAGAAAATACAAGAATCTCATTTAACGTCACGTGATATTTTCTAGTAAACAAAAAGTTTAAACTTTTCATTACGAGTACATTAACATTGATAGCCAGAATATCAAAAAAATAAAAACACGTGAATAACTGTGTTGTTCTAATTTCAAACGTGAATGGATGAATTGAAGCGAGTATATGCATATAAACATACAAATCACGCCCGTTTCCCTACAAACGGATAGGCAAAGATCACGGACACCCATTAGTCTCGATCCTGACAAACCACTTACGCTTCATTGACATGCATACACCTCCTCATAAACACTCAAATAAAGTATCTATTTTAAAAAGCTTATCCTTAGACCACACTCCAAGGCCCGTGTAAGTCAGCTGACAAATCGACAACATTTCAAGAAGAACGTGAGTCGGCCAGTCGATCCGGCTGAAAAAATACAACCCCGTGCCTTAGGGAATTGGGGATAAAAAATAATACGAGATTGGCGCCCAAATTGCGACTATTAGTAAAAGAAAATGTTGTTTTATTGAATTGTTTTCTTTGAGATTAAATATTAAAGCATACGATGTTTATTGGGTCGATTTTAGTTACCAATTTTAGTTTGTATGGCATACTATATGAAATGTTAAATGAATGCTGCGTAGTTGTTTTATATCGACAAATTGAATAAATTACATTATGACGCAATGGATATTTTGATAAATTTAAGTTTTGATTCCTGTAGAAACATAATTGTTGTAGGACTAAATAAAACTACGACTTCTTGACTAGTAATGTTTTTTATCTCAACACCTCTGCTGGATTCAAAATTTCAAATAATACTCCTTTTCAAAGCTGTTAAGATCTTGACAATTTTGCTAACTATAATCTAAAAGATATTATACTCGTATTTCTAAGAGTCTATCCATTCAACAAGATTTAATACCTTTAAGGACGACCAGCACCTTGGAGACATAAAATCTCCATGGTAATTTTTTGCATTTATATTAGGAAACCTATCTGTTCGTCGAACAGGTAATAGTTAGTGCTTGTAAATGGCGACATGGCTTACAACCTGTCACATTGAGTACTGACAATCTGTTTAACACGTGGGTTCGACGTGGCCATAGAATTACTACCTTCGCAATTGCGCAGATGGACACCTGAACCTCTAACTACCGCGCAAGGGTTAATTGACGTGAACGCGTATGTATATATTCAGACATACATATAATATTTATATACATACTAATAGTTTAAACATATAAATACCTCCTGAATTTCTTCACTTGTCCCAATAGCCATAAAATATTAATGATTAATAACTAACGGGACTTATCGCGTAAGTTTTACATAATAAAATTAGCCTTATTAACCCGACGTTTCGGCTACGTTGCAGCAGCCATGGTCACGGGCAGACTCATGAGTAAAAATCGCGAATCTCGTAAAACTATAATAAAATATTAAGACAAAAAATCACCGCAGCTTCAAACCCAATGCCACAAAGGGTAGTACGGTCAATTGGCAGATAGGAAAGGGCCAATCACTTAGACCCTCGGTTTATGGTCAAATTGACCCCTTGGGACCCCAATAATAGGTCAGGTTATACTGGACGAAGAAGGGTGGATGTAGAGTTAAAGAGTTTAGATGTGGGCAAGGAGTTTAATATGTCTTGGAAGACTGTAAGTTATTATGTAGCTAAAGATTAATAATTTCTTTATGTAGATTAACATAAGAAAAGTGCCCTATTCAAATTATAAGGGGTCAGCTATGGGTAAATGGCATTAAATGAAATCCTTTTTTATTCAACATAAGGATCATAAATATCTTTTATTGAAATTCGAAAAAAAAAAACAGTTTTCTCTTGAACAAATACAGAGTAATTAAGATTAGATTAGAAAAAAAATCCAATTAAACCATTTGGCATTTCGTAAAGCAAGATCTGCAGAGACGAAATGCCAAGAAACTCTGCAGACAATAATCAACCACAATCCATTAGGATATGTTTGAGGCATCACCTCCAATATAATGAATATTTCTATGCAGCAGAAAATGCAGCAAAAAAACTAGCATCGTGAAGCTGCAATCACATAAGAATTAAGCATCTATCTATTAGGTTATCACAATCCTGATAGTAAAGCTTACTGTCCAATGATTATTTTCTATTTGTTTTGTTTACTACTTTTTTTTAGTAAGCCTACGTTATTTTATAACTTTTATTTATGTCACCTTTGCCATAACTGTCAAATTTGTAATAACATTAGAGCATTGTCCAACATTGGTGTGGTCATATAAAACTCATCTACTTTACTCGCAATTGTAAATAACCAATTTTTATTAAATTACCATCCCTACCTGTCTTTTAAGAAAATATAAATACCTGCACATTGCATCGTAAATATCACAAATATATTGCGATATTCAAACTCTATGGTCCGAAACCTCTTTGGTCGACTTCGAATAAATTGATTGTCCGCGAACGGAAGCCATGCATCAGTTTTTCATGGAGAGCGGGAAAATAAACTTACTTCCGGTTATACACACCCCGTTCTTTTGTTTGTTTTGAGATGATTCAATTGAGGGTTTAGGGTTGGTGGTTTAATATGTCTGTCTTTAAGGGTTAATAGGTAAGTTCGGTACATAGGTATATTTGTTTGGGTAATTACATCGATAATTAGATTAAAAATACTTTATTCTTTAATCTATTTATTTTCTCAGAGTTGAAGGAAATTTTAAGAGATTTTCAATTGGCAATTTTATTGTCGAATCGACAAAAACTAACAATGATATTATTATAGAATCAACAAAAATACCAATTTAATTAAGAATCAATTAATGTCTAGTAAATAAAATATCTCTAAGATAACAAAAATAATGTTAATTAAACCATAAAACCGTAAAGTAATCCGTAAGCATTACTAAGTTATTGATTGATTTACTAAAATTTAAACAACATTAGAAAAATCACAGCCACTCATTTGTTTTCACGGCGTCACCTCAACGTGTCAGCCATCTTGGCGAAACAAAAGCGCAACAAAACAAAGCACACACGAAAGGGGTTCGTTTTAACAAAATTAAAAATGGCGACGCATTATATTAAAATTTAGACCACGGCAGTTCGGTCACGGGAAAAATGTTTGCTTAAAACCGGAGAGGTGGGCAGTCTAATAAAGTTATTAAAATATTCCACTCGGCAGATTTAATTAGTGTTTCTGTTTCATTTACTTAGCCGCTCTGTGCTGGGGTGGGTCTCTTAATGTGATTTGTGGTACTGTTCACCTGGCTTGGGTTTGGCTTTCAAAAGATGTATTTTATAAATGTTCTTTTAAAAGACAGTGAAACTAAAATACCTATCGATTTAATAACATCTCTATATTGTAAATTTTACTACTTACTAACTTTTATGTTATTCAAACTTATAGTACAACCATAAATTCTTCACAACTCTCTTTCTTTCTGGGTCTTTTACGCCTTTATCACTATAAACAGCTTTACCAATGATACTTCATATTTAACCAGATAGCCAGTACCTTACGTCATACATTGTCTATCATTATTTATAGATATTGACTATTATTTATAACTGTCGCGCATAATCTTCCTAATGGTCACCCATCCACATATTAACCTAGCGAACGTTGCTTAACTTAAGAGATCGATCGGGTATCGGTAAGTAAATTTGGCTACAGCCGTTGTATAATACATATACCTATATAAAACCCTTTCGAAGTCGACAGAACCTTGGAGACATGAAATGATCTCCTTGGTCACTTATTAGCATGATATTGGAGTTGTGATGTCGTATGGAAAATTGGTGACTAGTTGCTAGCCCATCGCCTAATAGATCATTTTCCGTCCCAGCTAGCACCAGAAAAAAAAAGATTTACATCCTTGCATAAGGATATAATATATACAAATATGTATGCTAGTGTAATTACCAAAACAACATATTATATCTTGACAAAAAAAATAAAAAACGAAAGTAAATTAATATGAAAACGTACTCAGTACAGGCCGCGTCGCATGGTGGATATTATTTCATAATTTCGCCTACAAAGGAGGTTACTTAATGCAGTTTTTATATCCAGGTCATCATGTATTTTTAAACTAATTCTGTATATTATTCTCTCTTCGCTTTGTGGGTGGCATACGGAACTTTTATACTAAATTACAGTTGAAATTCTACTCGGAATGAGCCAGTGCTTTGTCGCGAAAAAAGGATTTAGTAACGAGGTTTTAGGTTATATTATCGATTAGGTTATATTAGTATAATATTTTTAAACTAACTGCTCTAAGGCTGGATATAAATACAATAATGGATGTAAATGAATGCTATATTTGTATGTTATGTAATATAAAAGTCTTTTTTATTTGGGTATTTATAACAACTGTTTTATTACTAATTCTTGTAAATACCATCACAACTCCAAAATTTCTGATCAAAGTATACAAGGTAATATTAAAAACGCTAGATTTTGACTTCTTCGATATGAAAGTATGAAAGGATGTATGTTTATTAATATACTAAGTTAAACTTTTTTGACTTTAGTTGTGCTAGCACTTCTCTTAATAGATTTCATGAACGAAAACTAAAATTAATAAAGGTGATATTATGTCTCAAAGGTTTTGTCCACCCTTAAAACTATTAAAAGAGAAAAATGAACATTTTTTACATTGCAAAGGCACACACAAAAACTACTTGTGTGTTTGTATTAAAATATGTGCTATACGAGTATATTAGTTGTATTAGGTCTTCGTATGTGCCGTTTAGTTGAGAAATAAACTTTTTTTTTATATATGTTTGTAAAAGTATAACTTTTAATCACAGTATACATAATGTTCTCCCTCTTAACGTATTCTAAGATTTCGCACCCCAATACACCAACCTCCACTTCGAAAGCTCTTAAGCATCAGCGTGAATCTGCATGTGCATTAGTGCAGAAGTTGGCTCGTCTTCGACCCCAACTTATGTGCCGTTCTTCACTCTCCACTCACAATTAGTTCAGGTGCCAGGTGAACGAATAGGAATGGTGTGGAGAGGGTTTGGTTTTAGAAAATATGTGGAATTTTGTTTGAAAACTGTAAGTATTCACTGTGGTATAATTAACTCCAATATCAAAAATACTCAAACTGTTGTGTGAATGTGACTGTGTGTAAATGATTTGTTAATTCTATACTTATATACAAGTATCTTATATTCAATGAAAGTCTATACACGATTTGAAACTGTGTCTTAGTATAAAAATGTATTGTTGTTGGTTCCAAAGCCCTGACTAAAAAATGCCGAATTTTATTGTTATTCCATCCTTGCTGATATACGTGACTATCTGCATGTTATAATAGGCAATTAAGGTTTTATTATTTCATTCTGGCACCATCAGCGATATTTCTCAAGGTATCCGTGACATTTGTCTCCTACCCTGTATATGGAAACAGACGTATTGTTTACGTACACATATTATATTCTTCCTTCAGTACAGTCTTGCAATAAAAATGCTAGTTCAGAAATAACCACTACATATGTACATATACTAGTGTACATTATAAGGTTATATTATGATATAGAACCTTCTCGACGCCGCCGCAGTCCGTCACCGCAAGTATCTCGTAGCAAAAGTCGTTAGTAACAAACTCCACACATTTATGTCACCGGATACAAAGCCATTATAATTTTAAATTTGAGCCCATTTATTTGCAGAGGTCTGGGTGCAGCTCAAGAGCTCCTTTCCAGGTGCTTAGCTAAGACTCATTAGCTGATATCATACGTATGTACGTATAAAGACAAAGGCATTCAGAGCTTCAGATGTTCGCGGAGGTAGAACTTTTATAGCTCGAACCCACGTGCTGACCATATAGTCAATACTTAATGTGACAGGTGGTAAGCTATAATAATAATAATAATCATATTTTAGGACAATATTACACCAATTGAACTAGCTCCTTGGTAAATTCATTTAAGACTTGTCAACGTATATTTAAGAAATATATACTTATTATATATATATAAATACGTATAGCATATATAATCAATAACCAGACTAGAAAGCAGAAAAAAAGCGTTGTTCTTAACTCTGCCTCCACCGGGAATCGGACCCCGGGACCTCATGATTAGGGTTCAGGTGTTTAACCATTCGCGTCACGGAGGTCGTCAAATTTAGCTTTGTCGCCATTTAAAAGCACTAACTATTACTGTTCGGGAGACATATAGGTTTCCTCGCGATGTTTTCCCTCACCGTCGATTTTCGATTCGACGCATTTCGTAAATGTATTTTTATTACGAAAATGTACTCGTAAATAGCAATTAACTAAACTTCATTTCTATTAGTACATGTTCAAGCGGGACTTAAACCCTGTACCCACTGATACAGAGTCAAGCCCCAAACAACGGAGCTACGCTGAATTTATTTATACATAGGCAAAACAACAGCCTTCCAAGGAATATTGGGTGCTAATAGGAATTCCTCAGGCCAGGCTCCGATCACTTGTCACTCCGCCATCGATTGACGTTTAATTAAATACGAATCAAATTATCTTACGAGACTTAGATTGGCAACTCGGGAAGGGAATGGGGCGAGCTGTTAATAAGGTTTCTAAAAGGTTTTTTTGCGCATAACTGTAATAAGTGTATATTATTGTTTTTACATACTAAATATAATATAACTAATATGTAATTATACTTCAAAGTCCAGTATACTTTTGGAATGCAGATTTTGGCTCCTTTTTAAGTGTAGTTCCTTCAAGATACATTTGGTACCAAACTAAAATATCAGAAATAATATATTTTTCTAGTATATAGAATGGGGTTTAACTATAATTACGGTGTTAATCTACGTCAAATTCCCTCACTTTACTGATCGTTAACAAAATAATTAGGTTCTGGCGAGTCTTATCTCATATATATAAATAATAATATTAGAAATTAAAAAAATGTTAGTGTTAAAAGTTAAATGAATTTTTTTGGATGACTCACCAGAAAATCCTCATCAATCATAAATTTATACCTTCAGAACTCATTCACCCTTAAAAGATCAAAACAACACTTATTACTATAATTTTCAATAACCAGATAATACTTATACTTTACACTAGTACTTACAGCTCCACACAAATATTCTCCGTGAAATCAATTGAGTGTGAAATGGTTCGTAAGATGCAATCAGGGGAAACGATCGAGTGACAGCCGACGGCCAGTGGTTGCCAACGACGAGTTACCAAGTTGCGAACTAAGTACTTTAGGGTTTAGTTAAGGGCTTGTGCGTTAGTAAACGTGGGTTCGAGGTGGCCATAGAATTACTACCTTCGCAATTGCGGACATGGACACCTGAACCTCTGACTACCCCGCAAGGGTTAATGGTCGTGAATGCGTTTGTTTGTTTTTTGTTTTGTTAAGGGCTTGTAAATATCTATGCCCTTAGAGACGTAGAGGCGTGAATATATGAACTTATGTAAATACTTACATACCTGTCACATTGAGTACTGACTATCTGGTCAACACTTGGGTTCGAGGTGGCCATAGAACTAGCAGTTGCGATGGTAACCTGAACCTCTGACTACCCCGCAAAGGTTAAAGGGTCTTGAACGCGCATGTTTTATCATAAATACCAAATCAAATTCCTTTAAAATCACCTTTTTAACAAAAACACAAGTACTGACAAAGTATCTGCGATTATACCAATGCTTTCCACCACTGCAAACACCCTCAGGCTTGATGGTAAAGATAAAAATTTTACATCAAACATCTTGTTACAATCTCTTGTTTGAAAGAGACAAGACAAGATATGAATCTTTAATTTGGACGAATTTATTAAATCACTAATCTTGTAAATTATTTTGCTTAGAGGTATTTTTTATATTCTGTTTTGGTTGATATAAGGTAAGGTGCTTTTTGGTATGTTGGTAGAAAAAACTATGGAGCTGGTGTTTCTTAACGTATTTTCAGGAAGAATAGATACAAACATAGATTTTCTTAAATATTGTCAAATTTGGGCTCAAGGTGGTAATAGAATTATTACTCCTACAACTACGGAGATTCACACTCAAACATCTGACTACATTACAAAGATAAATAGTCGTGAAAGTGTTTGTCATTGTATCTTTAACGTGTCAAACAACAACGGCGACCCAAATTTACTCATTCTTTCACAAAATCGTAGTTCGATTCAATTCAGTCATGGTATGAAGTTGTTAAAGGAGTTGCAAAAGTGTGAAATTTCATTATTAATGGCAACAAAAGGCATTGGTATCTTCTCTTCTCACAGGGACACACATATCAACATTCTATGCTTAAATTTTTTTAGTATAGAAGAAATACTAATAATAGTCAGAACTATTGCTCATATTATTTGACCTCAATGTTTTTTTGAAATAAGGAATATGTTTTAAACAAGAAAAAATCTACAACTAATTTGTTGTGACTATCTTAGGATAAATTATTAGCAGGCCGACTTAACCTTTCGATGTAAGACCTGAATAAAATAAAATTTAAAAAAATGCTAAATATTGGCGAAAGATGTTATCTCGCCAGACCATTCAATTAATACCAGAAAGAAATACACCTATTTACCATACTTTTAACGTCCCAGGCTATCACGAAGTAATATATGCGAGTTCAATTCAATTGATACATCAAGCAGATACCTAATAATTGATGACGTAATCCTGTGACCTTATTAATCAATGCATTGAACGCGATTCAATCAATTGTTCCACGTCTCCACTTCGAACCCCGGTGATGTCATTGGCGTGAGACAATGTGGTGTTTTACGACTGGAATGTTTTATAGGGTGGATTGGAGTTTAGGGTATACAAATACTAGTTACGGTTATTAGAATATGAATTGGGATATAAATATAGGTAATGTATTGAATAGGACGTTAAATTTCACCGTGACAATTGAATAGTTCAATAGTCAATGTAGAAGGTATATTGTTACTAATGCTTAAGTAGTTTGTCCGGATTCTAAAGGATAGGATTAGTGATCTCTGCCTACCCCTACTATACAAATTTGTATCTTAGTATTTTATTAACATATTTTTTTGTGATGATGTAGTTGGTTTCTAAGGATCCAGAAATAAATTAAAACAGTCAAGCGATGTACTAGCAATCCGTCACTTATATTCAATATTAATAAAAACATACTTTTAATAATTACGACTTTGCCAATCTATGTAATTTTTCTTCAAGATTCTATCTAGCCCCTCTTTATAAAGGGTCTTGTATATAAGTATGTAAAATAGTAATTAAACCTCCCCAGCAATATTGCAAAGCTCATCAGTAAATAATGAAAAATCGATGTTTGCCTCTAGGTACTATCATTTCACTCCTAAGGAAACCATTTTTTCCCAATCTCCCTTTGCATAACTATTGTGAGTCATAATAGCTTGCCTTTAACGTGTTTTGTTTACTTACATTAAACTTCTTAATTATAATATATCTTTAATTGTTTATTTTACAGTTTATCAATTGGGCGATGGACTAGCAAAGTGTCACAAAATTTGTGCATAAATGCCCTCCTGACACCTGATGTTTTTACTGAAAATGACCGAGATGATAATATGTATCATGGATGCTGTTTACCTAAAAAGGAATTAGGATTATATATTCCTTTTGTATTCATAATTGTAGTTTAAATTCCACTTTTACTGTGTCACCACATTTTATGATAATTATTTATCTAACAGTATTATTCTTTATCGAAATAAAAATGCTAGTTGATTATCATTACAGTATATAATACCAGACCACTAGAAGACGAATCGTCAAAGGGCAATAGACAAGAAATTTGTCAATAATATTCAATTTTAATCTTCATTTTCATTATTATTCATCCCATATCTCCTTATTTATTTTAATGATAGTCACGACTTGAGATATGCTATTTCAGTAGTCTTTAACCAGATTGAAGTATTTTAATTACAAATATAGAAAGAAACATACATTTATCTTCTCCATATCTTAAATAAATTATTTCTTTTCTAACCATTACTTTACTAAGCGTCTTGATTAATCACCGCAAAACTTATACATAGTCGAACGCCGAATTACCCCCCGTTTCATTTGATATTTATTTTTAATTACTGAAATGGCAACGGATAAGGAGGCCCAGCCAATTATTTCCCTCGCTTATCAGCGTCGATGATTTATTTATCCTGGCCACTTTTTTGCTTCTTATCTTAGGAAAAATGGGCCTGCTTTGTCTCAGTAATTAAAATTTAGAAGCTTTTTCGTGTCTTTGTTATGTTTTGCTTACAGATGGAAAATTTCGTACAGAATTATGTATCTATCTATATGTATCTAGTATTGTAAAGACATATGACAGTCGGATAGACGCTATATTGTAAAAGGGTGACGTTAGAAGTACCTATAACCGCCGAGTGTGTAAGAGAAGATGTTTGAGTGTCAATGAAGCGAAAGTTGTCTGTCAGGATCGGGACAAATGGGGATCCGTCTGTGCCTATCCCTCTACAGGGAATCAGGCGTGATGTGTACGTATGTATTGTAGGAAAATTGCAGTTACAAGCATAGATAAATAAAGAGTTACCTTACATATACTTGATAAATATTATCCCTTCAAGATTAGTCATAGGTTCGCGTGCCCGTTTCGGCAATTGTGGAGTAAGTTATTTATGGCCTCATAGAACTAATATTTTACCAGATAGTCAGGACCCATAGTAAATAGAGGTGTTACATATCGCTATGTATTAACAGAGATATTTTAAATAATAGGCAGGTATCCTCACGACGCTTTTTTTCTCCTTCCTTGATGTTTCGTCTGACAATTAGCGAAAATTTATAAGAAATAATTCTTATACAAATAATATTTATTGTCCAGGTGGAAATTGAATTCAGAACCTTCAATTTATCCTACCACCTGACCCACATTTGTTTATATACATTATCTACACAATATTAAAATCAAGACAAAATTTAAATAAACATCCTAGTAAAAAAAATTCACACAAAATCGAAACCAAAAAAAATAGCTACTACGAAAACCCGATCATAAAATCGTCGAGCGTAAACAAACATAATCGAGTGTAGAATAGCCGCTAGGGGGCGTGCGACCGCATGGCACGTGCTATTGACAGGGCGGCTCAATTTATGGGCCAGCCACGCCGCGAGGCTGCGTAATTAATTCGCAACACCCATGGGCCAAGTCGATTGGGTTATGCGATTGAGTATTGATGGATTGGGTTTTAAATATAGGTGGCGTTACTGAGGCTTTCGGGGTTTTGAAGGTGGGATGTCTTTAGTGATGCTAAAACTAGGTTTCACTAGAAAGGAACTTGTCAAAAATTAAGCCAGATTAGCAGTAACAAAAATAAATATTGGCTTTTAACTAACTCCAACTTAGGCAATACAATACAATACATACATTAGATAATTATTACTAACTACACTTTTAAATAGTAAATTATTATGCAATGTTTCTATAATCGGTAATCTTAAAGAATCCAGAGAATTTATTTATTTTTTTAATGCCTTGACGTATTAATATAATATCTAGAACTGTGCACACAATCATAGTTTACATACTCGTGCATACTCTATTTATTTTAACATAGATAATGAATTTAATTTTCCCTTAGAATAGTTTATTATCATCGAGTCTCCATGGTAGGCCATCCATAAAATATCGTGTTCGAATTTCGAATGGTGCAACCTTTGACACTCTACCAATGTTATGCAATCGGTTGACGCATCGCCAAATAGACTAGGACATATTTGCAACAAAGACATTGAAACATTGTGTGTGTATATATAACTTATGTTATGTGTATGTATAACAATGATAAGAAATAATATCGAGAAGATAACGATTAACCAAAATTATAATCTATTACCAAAACCGATTGGCAATGAACTCAATATGTTAGATACCGTAGTAATGGCCTTGGGATACCAAAGTTCTTCGTAGACACATTTATCGCTTTCTGTGAAACCCTATTTATGTTTAAAATGGAAATTTTTGTTCACCCATCCATGCACTGCTCATACCTAACTTTGCTTAACTTCAGTAAATCTAGCGAAAACCTTTTGTGCTAATGTGCCTAACTTACTAAGCCAATATCTATATACGGTGGCTTGATTTACGACTTACGTAGGAATTAGTTTATTAAGTAAAAAGTAGGTTTTAAGTGGCCAAAGACCATTATTTATTCTCAATTGATTGTAGACGCTCAACGTACTTAAAAAGAATCTTACTAGCTATATACCTAGTCTATTGGGCCCCCTGGTCTTTATTCCGGATGCGAGCCCTGCGTTTGATGGGCAACTATTTGTTTTGTCGTTTTAATTAACGCGCCCATGGCCGGCGCAAGGCTCCTGCGGTGCACCTAGCCGATAAAAACTATTTGCGATTGGACGGGACTCTAATCGAACGAATTAGCTACCTTTCTGCTCTGATTTATATCGTTCGTTCATATGTATTTATATGTAACGCTATCTGGTTAACACGTGGGTTCGAGGTGGCTATAGAATTACTACCTACCTGAACCTCTAACTACCCCGCATGGGTTAATGGTCGTGAACGCGTTTGTTTTTTGTTTGTTTGTATGTAACGCTATTATATAGGTGTAATCTTAAAATAGATACACTGTAACATCCTAATAGGTACTCAGAATAAGAGAACCGTTTGTCATTTTTTAATTATAATAAAAGGCATTTGAAAACAAACACAATACACATAATAGAAACTTATCAATAGTAATATGGTAACATGGTTAAATCGCGGGGTTCTAATTCAGCTGCTTGTGTTCCGTTAGTCGCATATAATATAAGAGTTAATGCAAATACGTCAAATTACAGAAACTGAAAAATGTACAGCAATATAAACCTTTAGTTTTTCTCCAGTTAACATTTACCTTGTTCTGGTGGACAAAAGTATAATAGGTAACTAGCTTTGTGCTTTGTAGACTCTTCCTATATGTTACAGGCAGCTGGTTACAATTAAATTTAGTAGAACCTTTTTGTTGCGACAATAACATGCACAAGCTATACCCCCTAGTTTGTAAGTTTGATTTGTAGAATATTTGTATTGTGTATGTTTTTGTGGCTGTAAATAAATACTTTATTATTATTATTATTACCAGACTAATATGAGACTCAAATTCGAATAGCATGTAGCTTGAAGCGTGAACTTGTATTTTTTTACTAAAAGATCTTTGTTCTTATGAACTTAAAAGTAATGACAATATATAAGAATACAATGTTGCATAAACATACACATCATACCTGTGTCCTCACAAAGAGGCAGGTAGAAAACCAGGATCTCATTTTCCTGATCCTAACAACCACTCTTCTTCACTGACAATCATACACCTCCTCATACACACTCATATGTTAGTATTAATCTATTGGAAAAATAGTTCTCACGTACTTCAATTAAGGATGGTGTCAACTCTAATTTATTTGACGGCTCATTGTAATTGATAGATGGCTTTGATGCCAGTATTGAGTGTCTTAATAATTTATAATAGATCACGCATGTCCCATGCTAGTTTGGGAGTAGTATATAAGGTTATCAGTTGCTATTCTTCTTGTATATGGTATCTGTGTCTATATTAATTAATGTTTATGATTATTTAGAGCATTTTTAGTTTGATATGGCCATATGTTAAATGAAGGAGACTAAATATTTGGCTATCCCGCAACTATTACTGGACTAAAAGTATATTACAATTGATCAAGCTCATTTTTATATTACATTAAAAACTTGTGTTAAGGCTACTAGCCACCCATCCAGATTATAACCACACTGTGCGTTGCTTAACATCATTAATCTAACGAGAACAACAAACAACGACTGTAGTTTTAATACATCTATACATCACACCCGTCTCCCTGTAGAGAGGTAGGTAGTGAACACGGATCCCCATCCGGCCAAATCCTGATAAATCAATTTCTTTTGCCACTCACACATTCGGCGTTTATAGGTACTTTAACGTCATCCTATTTCAACAGTTCTAATTATCATATTTATGAACTTTATGCAACCGTAGTAGTTATAAAAATACTTATTACTAATAAAACATAGAACAGTCAGATAGACGCTATATTGAAAAAGGGTGACGTTAGGTGTACCTATAACCGCCGAGAGTGTATGAGATGATGTATGAATGTCAATGCAGCGAAAGTGGTCAGTCAGGATCGGGACAAATGGGGATCCGTGATCTCTGCCTACCCCTCTACAGGGAATCAGGCGTGATGTGTATGTATATACTTATATATAGTATTCATATAACAAGATTTTAGATAGTATTAGCTATAGTTACTAGTATCTACTATCTATCTACAAGCCCTGTTCTTTGTTTGTAAAGGTATTAGGAGCGAAAAAGTCTCCTAAAAAGCTCGCGCCGCCCGAAACTTTTCCAATCTTTAAGAGGGCGAAACTCGAGTAATTAAAAGTAACCGAAATGCCATAAATCTATAAGTTTTAATATATTTCACTTCGCTCCTTTGGCTCTCATTGAAAATCTATGGGCGATGCTGATCTTTAATGGCGATGGGCGCTCTAAATCATCTGAAAATGTTTGCGGGCACTTAGAATTTTATGTTTAAATGTCTTTTTAGCGTTAAACTTGTACGCTACCTACTACAACATCAATATACATACTTCTTTATTAGATAAGGATATTATTTTCTGTTTAAGACGTAAAAAGAATATTAACTAGCTGCCGTTCTTCCCGGCATGTCATAAAAGGGTATAAGGATCAATGGAATCTGTTAGGCGATAGGCTACCAACCTGTCACCAACGTTCCATGTAACATCACAACCTTAGAATTACAGTTATGTAAAAACACTTATAGTTTAATATCAATTAAAATGGAACTTCCACACTGGTATACATGACCAACTATGAATATCATAACAAACAGAAAATATCCTAATTCCGAAAGTTGATATTTCCAACGTTTACATTAGAACCGTCAACGCCATCTTTCATTCCTAGAATGTCATTAAAAATATCATCAAACATTTTGTAATCGTTTTAATTTCCCTCTCGCAATTAGCTCGGCCCCCGTGCCCAGATAAAGCATTGAATCTAGGACTTTTCGAATAAAATTTTATCATTCGAAGCCATAAATTCCAGAGGGGTAAGGTGAAAAGTTTGCGAAAAATGCCCGACGCGATAGTCACTTGTTTGACGTTTTTAATGGCTGCTGAAATGTGAGAATACGTTTGGTTAATATGAAGGTTTTATGGCGATTGCTTTTGTTAAATGTAGTAAGTATTGAGTCTAAATTCCTTCCTATGTTTTTTTATTGTTTGGTCAGTCCAAGATCATTTTCATCACATTGGTTAGCTAAATTTTATCGCACAAAGTTAATTAAAAATTTACAGGAACAAACATTCATTTAACTTCATTGTCTTCTTAAAACATTTAAATCTCTTCAGTTAGTAGAATATCAAGGAAAGAAAAGTGCCATCTTTTGCTCGTGTGCTGAACTTTATTGTTAAAAGCTTTAGTGATTAAAGCACATGGTCGAACTTCCAGATCGATTTAGGTTTAGTGATTCTTACAATAGATGTCACTTTTGTAATAAAGTAAGAGACAATGCTATGGCACATGGTAAGAGATTTCTAGTCCATTGCTTAATAGATTAGATTTGTCCTTAGCTCCTAGTCACCTCTTAAACCATATTTCTATGAAAGGCAACTAGTAGTATATTGTAGGTGAAGTAGAAGTGTGGTTTCGTAGGGGGCTACACAATAAGATAGGTAATTGACAGTCATATAGACGCTGTATAGAAAATGTGACGTTAGAAGTAGCTAAGACCGCCGAGTGTGTATCAGGAAGTGTATGCGATCCGAGATCTCTGCTTACCCCTCGACTGGGAAAAAAGCGTGACATTAATGTTTGTATGTATTATACTGCTTACGTTACATAACAGAACAGGGCTTAAGCATTTTTATTACTTTTTATATTACGTACGTTTCACTAAGCTAACTAAATGAAGCTCTTCATTTTGTTTCTTGCAGTGTGGATATAGTATCAGTGGTATTATAAATTCTCAGTTAATATCGACTAGCCCATCGCTCCATCGACTCCATTAACAACAAGTCCTTTACATAGCACATTAGATATGTCAGGAAAAATGATAGCTTTAAGCTTATTTGTAAGGTGAGGTTAAATATCGTGAGGAAATCTACCTGTACCCCAAACAGGTAATAGTTAGTGCTTGTAAATGGCGACATGGCTTACCACCTATCACATTAGATACTGACCATCTGGTTAACACGTGGGGTCGAGGTGACCATAGAATCACTACCTCCGCAATTGTAGAGAGAATGTTCGTGAAAGTAACATAGGATTAAAATAAAATATTCAATATTATTTATTACAAAATATATTTTTATTTAATCAAATCAATCAAATTCATAATTCAAATCAATCAAAATCTTCGCATACTAATTATTTTCTATTTTTGATTTTGACAATATTCACTAATATTACAAAATACGATCTGCGGTTTGTACACACAATTTGTAAGGTATTAGGAATCATAATTAACATTATTCCATATACATTTATTAGTCTCTAGCTTCTATGTATCCTCTAAAACTAGCTTCTATCTATCGACTTTGTTTTATACTATGTAGTGATATTTATTTAGATCCAGAAACCAAAGGCACATCTCCTCAATTTTTTGTAGAATTTTACCTTTTACCATAGGCATACAATAGGTTTCCACACTATGAAGCAGAATATGGTAAAAACTTTAATCCCAATTATCTCAGTTTGACCAAAATTATAGATGTGCCATTCTCTCGTGCGACGGGAGTATATTTTGTGTATATAATATATTTAAGAGATGTCATAAGATATAGATATCATTGTAATGAATGGATATAGAAACTATTATTTACCAAAAAGACATATGACAGCCAGATAGACACCATGTTGAAAAAGGGCGATGTTAGTAGTACCTATATCCGCCGAGTGTGTATAAGTGTGAAGGACGCGAAAGTTTGTCAGAAATAGATAGGGATCCGTGATCTCTGTGTACCTTTCTACAGGGAATCGGTCGTGATGTGTATGTATATTAATTATTATTTAGTATTTTACGTTCAGCACTACAATTTCTTATATGTTTAATTGTTCTATTCGATCGATATGTATGTACGTTTACAAATGTAATTCAGGTATTTACAACGAATGATCTTATTTGTAATTATTTATACTAATACGTGCTACCAACGATGAGATGAAAATGAGATGGTTCCTACTTATATATAGCCTTCAACCTTAGCAATAAGCTGTTAAACTACGAAAATACAATATACATATATATAAATAGTTTGTATTTACTTTATTCTTAATTCGCAACACCGTTAGGTTAAATTCAAGGCTTAAAATTTAATTTTTTTGAATGAGAATTTATTATATTTAACACATAGTTTTAGTAATTACGTCCTTAGTGTCATATTATATCATATAGTATGTTTTAGCCTCGATACTCGATATTTAAATGTGGGCTAAAACATAGTAAATGTGCCTATTTCTCGTAAAAGGCAATAGTCTGCACTCGTACATGGTTTTTAGAGTAGTAGTAGAGCAAGTGAGTATATGAATTTTCTACAAAGTACAATGATACTAACTCGACAACCTAAAGTATCTTGTAAAGTCAATTTTGTTTAAAATCGAATAATTGACATAGTTTTCTGGTACATAGGCAGATCGTGGATAAACAACTCTTTTTTTTCATATTAATTCTTTTTTTAGATTTTTATTGTTTCTTTTTTTTATTTGGACAATGGTAACTTAAAATAAAATGAGTAAAACTTACTTCTAATGGAGGTATCTTAATGAACATCAAATAATAATCCTAAAATATCAGCACAATTGTTCAGTCATCTAAATATGTAGTTATTCTGATTTTCCATGATATTTAATGATTTTCAACTACAACTTAATTAAGCTTATATTTAATCTAGTAATCAGACATCAATATCACCTAGATTCCTGCTCATTTCCACTATATCCTAAAACACAATTAAAACCTAACCTATATTAAAAAACTAATAAATGCAAGCGCGTCAGCCATCTTGTCTGACCGCGTCATGAGTTTTTGCCGCCATTGTGGCTGTTTTGGCGGGACACCACGCCTTTGAAGTTGAGGTACACCGGAGGTCCAGTGGGGGTCGCTGGCGGAGTCGGTGGTAGTAGGTTCGTTGCCGGGTGGTAGACCCTGGCCGACATTGACAGTTCATCTGGAAAAGATCATTTAGAATTGTAGAGGTCTGGGTGCGAAGAGAAGTCTTAAAAGGGTAATAGTTATTATGGAGATGTTTGTAGAATCTACCAGTCGATGGGCTAGCAACTGGAGGTACATACAACTACTAGAAGTACATACAGCCACCTAGATTGTACGAATGTCAATGAAGCAAAAGTGGTTTGTCATGATCCCTGATTTCTATCTACCTCTCAACGGAGAGACGGATGTGATGTGTATATAACAATCCTGATAGCTCTACACAATTCTAAGTTGTTTAAGTTGACACCGTGTTGCTTATTTCATTAATCACTAGTCCCTTGGATGTCTCTTGTGATATGACTTAAGAAAGGCAACTACTTTATTTCAAAATATAACTTACTGCTAGAATGATTCCTGCTGAAGGCACCTTTTGCGAACAGTTCTTTGGACGGCGGCATTGTTATATCTGTATAAAGAGAGAATATAAATTAAACACTACATTTACCCATTTAACTTAAATCTATGTAGAAGTATCAATATTCAATATTGCAAACTAAGTATGTATGATTACATGGAACCAGCTTTTCATCAGTAAGCTTGGACCCAATGTGATAAGTGGTGTAATCATTATCTTCGTGATGTTAACTATTACAAGTAATTTAAATTTCTAGCTCCTACTAAATACTATTCTTGTAGTTGGAAGCTGATTACATAATACAATCCCATTTCAGCCTATTTCATTAATAGAGACAAATTTTGTAGCGTCGGATCGAGAATAAAAAAATTCAACAGTGGTAATTGTCATTTTTTACGACAGTACTTTGGTGGGGATATTTTTTAATTAGATATATTTTATGACATTTTACCGAAGGGACCTTTGAGAAATACAGGAAAGGGTTAAGATTAAGAAAGGGGTGATTCTATCTTGTGATGTTTTTGGCGGTTTAGGAGAATTTAGGCTTGTGCGTAATGTTGCGGTTTTATTGGCATGTCGAAGGTGAAGAGATAAGGCTTTAGTACTAACAAGGATATCAAAATTATTAAAAAAATATGACCTCGTAATATCTTTTTCAGATTTATTACAAACACACAAAATAAAAATGTATTCTAAAATATCTAATATTAAACGCATTCAACAACTTAAAATCGGACTTAATAACAATTAATTATTTATTCATGTTGCTATCTTAAATATAGAAATGAATTTACTACTTTTATCACGTAAAAACCATCTTCCAATACAACAATACACAATCCGACTATAACCAAATCCTACCTCAGGACTACCCTGGGTAGGATTAAACACATTTCTTCTCGTAGAATACTCCCCCATCAAGTAGTAAAGTGGGGGTTGTATTAGCGACTGGGTAATCAAGTGAAAAAAATGGGCAACGGCACCCACCCGCTCATTTTGGACCATTGGCTTCTGTACGTGCCACTGTGGAAGAGTTACACTAGGAGAAGAATGTAGCTAGGTTAAAAGTATCAATAAACTGATGATTCTGGCTCAAAAGGAACAAAATAATAATATTTAAGGACAATATTACACCAATTAAACTAGCTCCTTGGTAAGTTCATTTAAGACTTATGTTAATGGGTACTAGTCAACGTATATTTAAGAAATATATATATATTATATATAGATAAATACATAAATAGCATATATAATCAACAACCAGACTGGAAAGCAGAAGAAAAGCGTAGTTTTAACTCTACCTCTACGGGGAATCGAACCCGCTTACGATTAGTATTCAGGTGCTTAACCAATCGCGCCACGGAGGTCGTCAAAATATGTGTGTGTGATGGTTAAAGTGTGATATAAAAAATCTTAAAGTGTTGAATTAAACTTTAGTTATTACTCAGTTATTGTACCGTGCTAGTCTAAAGTAAAAAGAATGCCAATTTGCTGCTGTTATTTTCGGCATGAAATGAAAATCTTTTTATTGAATTTAAGGATCATAAAATAACTTATTGAAATTTAAAAAAAAAACATTTTTTATAATAAATATGTCATTCATATACACTAAGTTATTATTAAAATAAATCAAATTAAATTAATAAAACTAAATTAATAACACTAATGGCACTTCGTAAAGAAAAATCTCTGCAGAGAAGTGCCAAGAAACTCTACAGACAATGTGTACGTTAAACATGTCGTAAGATGTAATTAAGGGGTGTATGGAATCTATTGGGCGATAGGCTAGCAACATGTCGCTAATATTCCATGTAACATCATAATCCCAATATTCACAATAAGTGATCAAGGAGATTATTCCATGTTTCCAAGGTTCCAACTAATAATATGAAAATTATGAAAATGCATTATGTCGCATTTTAGTAAAATAGTACATTTTCCACTTAACCCCTTCAAACCCACACCTAGTGTGACCCCTATTTTATAGCTACTACTACAGTAGCGACACGGTGTTCTTTACTGATATTTTTTGCCAAATTCGTCCATTAAAGGGTTAAGATGATTCCAGAAGAGATAGCATCGGAATAAGGAAGGGTTGTAATTGCCTTTTTTTAAATGCAAGCCTGATTAGACCCTTTTTGGGGTGGCCAGAGTTATCGGTTGCATTACAAAGATGGATAGATTAATAAATTTGGCTTGGAAATTGTGAAGTGTTTTGGTCCATGTTTTTTGAAATTGTAATTCGAGTACATATATACATTACGCCCGTTTCCACAGGGGTAGGCAGAGATCACGGACTCCCATCTGTCCCGATCCGGACAAACAATTTTCGCTTCATTGACACTCATACACACTCGGCGGTTATAGGTTACAATAGTGACTATGTCGCAATGATTGTATTGGATAGGTTACTAGCACATCTGACAAACATCTGAAACAGCTGCTTATTCTTCTTGAAGTACCAGACTAGCTCATTTTCATGAATATACGATGTTATATAACTGCGAAGATGGGCCTCTGTCCTCTATCTACCCCGCAAAGGTTAATGGTCGTGAACGCGTATGTATATATGTTTTATGTATATATTGTGAATGTCAATACAAATGAGGTGTTTTTATTCGCTAAAAGAACTCGAGAAGAAATATAAATAAAATCTCCAAGATTTATTCTCGAAAGAGAGAAAAACCTTCTGATGAAGTAATACACTGAATTAAAAAACATTGATGCGAACGAGCTTGTTTAAAGAGTTTGGGTTCTGTAGATATTATATAAAACTTGTTTACTTGACTAGGACAGTACCTGGATTCGTAACCAGATACATACATATATGCTAAGGACTATCAGAAGTACTGATGGTTACTGGAGCAAAAAAGTCCAAGAGTGGAGACCGCGTCTCAGCAAACGTAGTGTGGGGCGCCCCCCGGCAAGATGGGAAGACGACCTCCGCAGGTTGGCCGGCATCGAATGGATGCGAACGGCCACTGACAGGGAGAAGTGGCGACATTTGGGGGAGGCCTATGTCCAACAGTGGATGCATACAGGCTGATGATGATGATGAAGGACTATCTGGGGATGAACTTCGGTGAAAAAAACCTTGACGAGTTATATTTATTCCTCGGGCACTCATCACTTTGTCTACCCCGAAAAGGTTACTTTGGCTAAGTAACCTTTTGATGATACCTGAATGATCTCGACAAATGAATTACAGTCGCTTTATACCTGCATTAGTCCTTTAATGCATTTTAGTCACAATACTAGTTCAGTAGTGCTACAATTGCACGTCAGTAGCAGTAATTTGACACTTTTGGTAGTTACTCCACTAACAACGTTACGCCACTGAAGCGCTATCAAATTGCGTCTGAACTACTACTGCGTCTGAAGTACACAAAAGCTAATCCATAAATCTATTGTGCCTGGATATCCATTCAATCGCGTTATTTTGAACTCCACTATTGTTTTGACAGCTTTATCTAGGCTCAATCGTAAGCGAGTGTGCTATTGAGTTGCCACTATAGCATTACTCATGTGCTATTGGGTCACTATCGAGATACAACTGTAGTAGATAATTTTTTTATCAGACTACCACTTTTACAGCAGAGACGCAGTAGCAACGCAGTTGTTTAGCCATCATATGTAGTTAATTAGTGGACTAAGGCCCCATATAATCAGTATGTAACGTGACAGGGTTACACCATGCCGCCGTATATAAATACTGACTGAAGTCTGTTTCAAAACAGACAGGTTTCCATTACTGTTTTGATACTACTACCTACTTGGCGTTCGTAAAAATCTCTGCGATTGGCCCACGGACCCCCGATCTGCGAAATCCATGAAAAATCCTTATTAAATCCCGAACGCTTCTCTCTAAATAGCTTCATTTGGAAAGTTAATTCGATTTTTTTCGCGCTTACCTAATGAGTTACCATTGCGCCGACTCCCTATTTGTTAAGATTTAGCGCTTTAAGTAATTAGTGTATTTCTTTCATTTGCCAAGAACGGGAGTATTGCTGCGTATATTTTTTTTTATTTGAGCAAAACTAGGGGTAGGAAATAGGGGGTTATAGAATCTAAACATGGGCTTACATGTCATTCATATTCTAAATCTATGCCATAATATAAAATTCTAGTATGCTAAAAGGGAGCTAGGAAATATTGTGACGTCAATATACATATGTATGTAGTTCTAGGATCATGTATAATGCACTTATGTACAGGGTAAGGTATGTTAGAATCACCTCACCTCACATCTTGAAAGATTGTGACAAATTTCGCATAAATTTAAAGTCTTCTTTCCTATTACTAAAACACATACAATACGAACCAGCGATGTTATGAAGAGGACTGTTTCCATGTCAGTGTTAATGAATGACCAAAAAAATGTACATGGTGGTGAAGAGATATAAGTTAATACGACGGTTAGACGCCTGAACGCTAATCGTGAGGTCCCGGGGTCTATTCCCGGTCGAAGCAGAGTTAAGTACTTCGCTTTTCTTCTGCTTTCCAGTCTGGTTGTTGATTTTATATATGTTAATTATGTATTTATCTACATATAATAAGTATACATTTCTTAGATATATGTTGACTAGTACCCTTAACACAAGTCTTAAATGTACTTAGCAAGGGGCTAGTTCAATTGGTGTAATAACGTCCTACAAGATTTATTTACTTATTTATTTAATCAGAAATATATTAGAGTACCCGCCACATACGGTGGCAGTAGCCAAACTTGGAACTAAATTTGACGTTTCCGCAATTGCGTGTTATTTTGTATGAAAGGTAAATTTAGTATTACCAGCGTTGTGTTTTTTGCCCACTCTTTGTAATTTTTATGTTTGTTAAGGGTGATTATAATAAATTGATTTCCGGAGTTTCTTGTTAGTTCTTCTCCAAGCTAGGGTCTCCGCTAATCTAACCTCGGTAAAAAATATGTAAAGACAATGCTCAGTGCCATGTTTGAAATAGTTTTTTTAATTTATACTTAGATCATAAGATAACTTTCAAAGAGAGCTTGTGATATTTCTAATTTTGAATATATTCAAATATATTCAACAATATCGTCACGAAAATCTGAGATGCAAGAGTGGTTAAGAAGCAAAAATCTTTATTTTGAGGATAGCTGGACAAAGCCACTTTTTACCGTTTACCACGTTAGGCGATAGGGATCATAATTATTGTTAAGGAAAAACTGGCACACTGCTCACTTTCTTTGTAATCTTTATGTTTGTTAATTATAAAAATAATAATCTTTATTGTTGTTATACTTAGATCATAAGATAACATTCAAAGAGAGCTTGTGATAGGGCCTATTTTAAATAAACATATTTTGACTTAGATATATTAATTTGTTTTATTTGAGTTTATAGCTCTGCAACCAAAGATCGTTACAAATGAAACCTCAATATAATGTATCGAGCCGTATGGCACAGTGAGTGCTAGTTTTGGCGTGTTTACTGGCAACACTGGATTACGCGACTGTGGCGACGCCTCCAACTGCCACCGTATGTGGCGGGTACTCTAAATACGAGTTGACATGTTACAAACAATCATAGATAACAGCAGTGTCATTGCGAAAGTATTTGATCACCTCTTAGCAACGTTTGATTACAGTTGTTCACTATACAAGTATAAGTTGAAGCGAAGGGACAAATGGGGACTGATCTCTGCCTACCCAGCAGGCGTGATGTATACGTATGTACAAGGAAGGTTTCTACACAATGTTTTCTGCGATCGGAAGGAAATAGATAAAGAATTTCTAAACACAAAGTGGTACCGGGTATCGTTCCCGCCAATCTTTTTCAAAGAAGAAAGGCTTTTACTTCAAAAAAGCGATCAAAGGCTTACGAGGAGGTTTCGAGCACTCAATTAAAATCAATCGCTCTGCCTTTTTCGGATATAAGGCTTCGATTCTACTACCGAACGAAAGTATATGCGTCAAATGTAATTGCTGTCAAAGATAGTATGTAAAACAAACAAAAACCAAAAACAAACAAACGCATTTACGAACATTAACCCTTGGGGGGTAGTCATAGGTTCAGGTGTCCATCTCCGCAATTGCGAAGGTAGTCATTCTATGACCACCTCAAACCCAAGTGTTAACCGGATAGTCAATACTCAATGTGACAGGTGGTAAGCGATGTCGTCATTTACAATCACTAACTATTACCTATTCGAGGAACAGGTAGGCTTCCTCAAGATGTTTTCCCTCACCGTAATATTCAACACATTTCGTAAATGTATTTTTATCACTACAAATAAATCGTTGCCCTTACATAACATATACCTACATTATAATAATCTTTAAAGTTATTAGAATATTACGAGGGAAAAAATCGTTAAGAACCTTAAAAATTACTTCGTATAATTAGTCAATATCTCAAACTAGTTACAACAAATATGTTCTAAGGGGTTCAGTATACATTCAAGTCTTTATTCCCTTTCGGGGAGGACAGAACCTCGGAGATATAACATGCCCTAGTTTACTGTTTAGCATGAATATTGAGGTTGCGATGTTATAACGAAACAGTGGTGACAGGTTGCTAGCCTATCGTCCAATAGACTCTATTTATCCCAAATCTCTTAGTCGCCTTCTACGACATGACAGGAAGAACGTCAGCTAGTTAGCATTGTTTTTAAAACTGGGTTCAATATATAAAGATATAATGTCAATTTCTTCACAAATTCACAAACAAATTATCCCATGAAGCACAAGAAATTGTTCGCGTGTCCACTTACGCAGTAAGCAATTAATGATAAATAATGACTTCATCAGACTTTATTTCTACAACATAATATCACTCAGAAGGTTTCTTCATAGTTTTAAGAGATTCGCGATTTATACGATATATATAAAATTACCTTTTATTAACCCGACGTTCCGGCTACGTTGCAGTAGCCATGGTCACGGGCAGACTCAACCATGGCTACTGCAACGTAGCCGAAACGTCGGGTTAATAAAGGTAACTGTATTATATAAAAACTTACGCGATGAGTCCCGTTATTTATTAATCATGAGGTTTCTTCATGTTTCTGTTAACCTAAGTGATTATCTCTTTTGACGGATAGGAGAATCAGGCACAATATTCCATGGAGCGAACATCAAAGATTGTCAAACATAATCAATTTTGCAAAATACGCTACGACTCTGCCTTTGCCAATCTTTTCCTTTCTTTACCCTATGAGATAAAGTACAGACATACTCTTGCCCAAAACCAAAACGAAATAAGGCCCTAATTTATACAAACCAAATCTTTCCTTAAACATTGGGGGGAAACATCGATATTCCCTTGCACGAAGAACCGATCTTACTATTATTTTCTCTGAAGAAAATCATATGATAAAACGAAAGGAAATATTGAATATAACTCTATTAATCCAAAGATACTGCATGCAATATTCGATCTTAAACTTTAGAACATAAAACAGGTATTTGGATGCTATAAAGATGTCTTTTACATCGTCTTGGAGTAAGGGACTGATACATCAATAGATTTGTATTATATTTTAAGACGACATTGAAAAATCGTTGAAGGGAAAAATTGGTTAATAACACCGTGGATATTTATGAATTATGGCCCTTTGATATTCATCTTATACTTAAATATAAATATACTAACTATATTCAAGACGATTTCATAAAAAGACATTGTGCTTATAAAATCGTTTATTGAAAACATTATGACTGTACCAAACATTCGGAAATTCTAGCTTAACCAGTAATATTCTAATAAGAAATTTCAGTCGGTGGGAGTTTTAGCAGTGTAATTTTAATCTATAATCCTAAAAATCATACAAAAATTTTAATGCGATAACTAAGTGTATATCAATTGAACAGTTAAGGAAAACGTTTAACAAAATTACCTACTATCTAGAGTAAATAGGGTTTGATGTTTAATGTCGTGTAAATAGTTAGTTAGTTAGTTTGTTTATTAATTTATCTAACTATTGATCTTGAACTAATTGGTAAAGGGGAGTAAATAACTATTAGATAAATAGGTCATAGGTCATTAATATATATAAACCTAATCAAGTCCTAGCCATGACATGAAGAAAATATAACTATCTTTGTTTTACGGGTGTTTAATAGATAGTTTTAGGTACAACCACATGTAGCTATAACCGCCGAGAGTGTATGAGAAGATGTATGAATGTCAATGAAGCGAAAGCGGTCTGTCAGGCTCGGGACAAATGGGGATCCGTGATCTCTGCCTACCCCTCTACAGGAAATCAGGCGTGATGTGTATGTATGTATGTTTTAGGTACAAACCACGAACAAAATTTCCCCATGGTACGAACTTAAACTTTTAAAGGCTGTTATGTATGGTAATTAGAATGTTTTATAGAATAATAGAATTACTCATAACTATTTTGTCTTTATTGATACGCATTATTAAGCTAAATGTAAAGAGTTCTTCGACTTTTTATTAAGTAACTATGTTCTTGTCAATTACTTCGAAAATAATGAATGACAGTGAGTGTAACAATATTACATACATACACAGAATTCTATATAACATACGTATTAATCACTTCATAATATACTTATACACATTCACTCCCTTAAACCCTTTCGGATTGGACAGAACCTCGGAGATATAATATCTCCTATAATATAGGTCACTTTATAGCATGATTATTGGGGTTACGATGTCATAACTAATGGACCATTAGTGCCAGGTTGCTAGCCTAACTATTTACCACTAATCACTGAGTTGCCTTCTACGACACGCCAGGAAGAACGGCAGCTAGTTAGCATTATTTTTACATCGCAGATTACCACTCCATAAAAGATAAAAGAGAGAAGATTCGATAATCTATATAAATCCATCACGTCCGCGTTCCTTAAACGTGACATCGACGTGACTTGTCGGCCATTTTGAAAACTGAACGTGCTTATAAAATGGCGTGTGATTCAGACGCCATATAACTGAGTGAAAGTTGCACGGACTCACATTTTTGTAATATGAGTCACTATCTACTGTCCTTTGGTGAAACTATTCGAATTCTTAGACTTGAATGGGATTTGAATAGATAATAACTAATCTTCCGATATGGCGTCTTTTGAATATAATCTCTGATGATACGATGTAGAGTCCCTGTATTTCCCTGTAGAGGGGTTAACAGAGATCACTGATAATACATATATTCACGTCCTTACATCCCTAACAAACAGACCAAAATACATTCAGGGTGGACAGAAACTAAAGAAGTAACATCTAAAATTTGGCTACTTTTAGCAAAAAGTATCGCGGTCGTAATGATAATAGTTACTTAATATTTGTGGCAGTCCATCGCTAAATAGTTTCCATTGACTTCCTAGTGTCTTAGTGAATGATAGAGAAACGAAAGGTAGCTAGTTAGCATGCAATATACGTCTGAGACTAATCTAGGACACATTTATGAAATGCATCGAATACTACGGTGAGGGAAAACATCGTGAGGAAACCTACCTGTTCCCCTAAAAGGTAATAGTGCTTGTAAATGGCGTCATGGCTTACCACCTGTCACATTGAATACTCACTAGCTGGTCAACACGTGGGTTCGAGGTTGCCATAGAATTGCTATCTTCGCAATGGCGGAGATGGACACCTGAACCTCTAACTACCCCGCAAAGGTTAATTGTCGTGAAGCGTTTGTCTTTTTGATATGTCACGGACTAGTCTAAGATAGGTTATTTGAAAAGCCACAAAAATTAAAAGACATTAGTTAGTATTCGTATTAAAATTCGTACATTTCTCACAACAAAATAAAAGATTCTACGAATTCTTTTGTTCACATTACGAGTATATTAGTAAACTAGTACCTATTTGAATCTAATTATCAACTTAAGAACTATGACCATTAAGGAAGCATGTTTAAATAGCTATTAAATGAGTAGGAACTGCATATAACTGCGTATAATATTACATTACTAATGTACAGTCAACACTAAAAGTGCAGTCCCAGTAACTATGTATAAGGTTTAAGTTTATTAGAACAAAAGGCAATATTTTACATTTCAAAACTGGCGCCACAACGCATTGTCATGGCCACTATACGTTCGCGTGCTTCGAAATTAAAAATATTGGATTTCGTTCTTATAAACGTAAACCTTATAAAAAGATACTGGGACTACACTTTTAGCGTTGACTGTACAGTATAATTAGCTACTATTAGTAACCACATTTAATCGTTTCTGATAAATTCTTCACCTTAACCTAGTAACGAAATTAAATGATGATTAGGGACTTGAAATTAATGAAACTAGTTGCCAATCAGCTAGAAATATGTATTGGAATGACGTGGCTATATGTTCATACCTACATACATACATATACTTATGTTACTGACTCTCTTTCGTGGTGAACAGAACCTTGGATAAGTGTATTTTATTACTTTTTCTTGTTTAGTATAACTTTGTTGGAATGTCATGGAATATGAAATATTAGTGACAGATTGCTAGTTCATCAAACAATATATCATATTAACACCTATAGAAGAGATTCTGTAATAACTATGCCTAATTTTCTGCTCTTTACGATTTGATTTCCGAAATTAAGCGATGTTTGGCGTGGTCAGTACCTAGATGGGTAACCATTCAAATGATAACGCACTGGTATAGTTAGACTGTGGTTATAGTTTCGAATAAAAGTTAGTAACGATAACTACCTATGGTTATTGGTAATAGTCAATAATTGTGATAGTCAGCAATAGACCACGTGGTGAAACGTGGGCTTACAGTTTCTAAAAAACTTCCAAATATTAACAGTGGTTATCTAAGTCTATTACTTAGAATGTCAAAACAAAAGGACAAACGCGTTCACGACCATTAACCCTTGCGTTCTAATCAGAGGTTCATCTTTCCATCTTCACAATTGCAAAGGTAATAATTCTATGGCCACCTCGAACCCACGTGTTGACCAGATAGTCAGTACTCAATGTGACAGGTAGTAAGTGTAAGCCCCAAACAACTAAGCTACGTCGAATTACTTAGAAGTACCCTTTTATAACACGAAGTACCAGGAACGCATATCTAAGAGACAATTTTAGGAGCTTATTAGGAGCATACTTTCTTTTGTATAAGGAAAATACGAGGAATATTCAGCAGGTAGTCGGTGACTCATACAGATATCTGCATTCCTGGTATCCGAAAACAATTAAGTGAAATAAAAGTACAATTTTTTGCGTATTGAGAAACGGGTTTCTTTATTGTCCGTTTAGAAAGTAGTTTTATATAGAAGTATGCAACAAATTTGGTCATGTTATGTTAAGTTAGTAGGTATAGTATGCTAGTTGAGGACGTAAACTAACTAATTAGCTGCCGTTCTTCCCGGCATGTCGTAGAAAGCGACTAAGGGACTAGGGGTATATGGAATCTATTTTCAGTTTAATTTGATTTATTTATTATTATTGAGAATATTTAATTGTATTTTCGAACTATTAGTTAGAGAATGTTTTTTTATTTTCAATTAGTGATATCCTTAGTGAATAAAATAATGACATTTATTTTTATTGGGCAATGATACTCGAGGCATGGGACAACTCGAATAGTAATGACATTGTAAATACGATATCATCAAAATTCGAAGTAAATAGGACTTTTATCAGCGTGATAAAATGTGTTATCAAATATTATTATCGTATGTCATATTATTGCCATTGTCCTATATTCTTTTATAAACAATATTATGTCATATTTGTATCATGACTTATACGGTTTGCGGGGTATTCTGTATCAACTTCGAGTATCAACTTCTGAAGTCGAGTTTTGTATGATCATATTATAAAATATTTGCAGAAACGTTTTCATGATAAAACTAATTATTACAAAGTAAGTAACACCTATTTTTATTTCTTTCAATTACATTTTATTATTAAATAAGGTTATGTTTCTCATAATGCTAGTCCGCTTTTTAAAATTTGTAACTCAGTGCCGTATTCCCGCCATTTTGTAAAAGGTGACTAAGAGACCATAGGTTCCCTTGCCTATATTAGAATCATATGCCAATTAAACAAAATTTCATACATTATTTTCCCCAAAAATAGCGTAAAAATTAATACATGTTTTTGTATGCTCTTTTAAAGTTTCAGACAATTACTGTCATGGCATTTTGAATATAGAGAACTTTGTCGTAATACCTACTGTAAATGAAACAATGGGGAGGTCATTGAATGGTAGAATACCTACTTGATCAATGAGGCCCTATGGGATAATTTTGACCAGAGGTTTTAGATAAAAAAATGTGACGAGTCAATTTATTCATTTACTACCTACCACATGTAGTAAATAATTAATTTGTCAAAAGCTATGCATATGTATTGTAGAGAAAGTTAAAATTATGATTTTAAAATTATGTTTTTTTTCCAATAGAATATTATGCTTTAATTTATAAAATTCTTGCTTTAAATGGTTTAGCTTGTCGGTATATTAATTAATTAATTAATAATATCTAATTATTTAACAGCAACGCTAAATTATGACATCAATGACTAAATATTCCTACCCAAATAAAAATGGAAGTTATCTAGTGTAAAATAAACATTGATTAATTTCCATATAACAAATTATGTATATGTATCATTTAATTATAGTATAAATACTTTATGTATTGATTAATTGTGTTAATATTACTAAAAAATACGAGTAAATACACTGTTCTACTAAATATACAACCTCGTGTAACATTTTATCCAAAATGTACATTATTTATGAATGAAAAACGGCAAATATATTAATAAAAATAACTTACAATCCTCGACGCTTTTCTCAGGAATAATATCCCCTGTTATTAAGTGAACAATCCGTGAAAAATTCACTTAGAAAATAACATAACACATCACTTCCAAACTTAACTATACATAAGTAATATCTTTACTTGAGAATAAGCTACAACTGAATGATCGGAAACCAAGAAATGATGCTACAATGACTGCAGTTTTCACCCAGACTCTAAAAGACTTAACCACCAATTCGCAATACTATTTGCAACTTTAAACTAATGGAATAGAGTTCATTTTATGACGTTAACACAATTACAAGCTCATTTCCGAACTGTGAATTAGAAATTAAGGTCAGTGGCGTTTCTTTGATAACAAAACACTACTGATTTTGCAAGACAGAGACGAAAATATGATTTTTGATGTGGTAAAAAAGGATGGAGAATGAAAGTAAATGTGGTTTTTTGGCATGTAAGTTTGTCATATAGTGTAACGGTATTTATATGACACAGTTTTTTTGCTGTCACAAACCTGTGCAGGCCAATGTTATTTATAAACATCACGACCGTTACTCTATCGGGTAGTTAGAGGCTCGTGTGTCTATTTTCGGTATTGCTAAAATGGTGTAGCGTGACATCGAACAATATTTTATTATCTTATGAATTTATACATATTATTAAATATGAAACAGGCTAATGTTACAGTTACTTATAAATTATAACTATCCAATATGTATCTTCTTCTTAAGGTGCCGTCTCTTTTCGGAGGTTGGCAATCATTAGGGCTATTTGCAATCTGGACACCACCGCACGGAAGAGCGATCTAGTACTTTTGTTGTACCAATCACGTATCCAATATGTATATTATGAATATCTATATAGCTTAGCAGTGCTAAAAATTGGGGATCAATGATCTCTACTCACCCTTTTGAAAGAAAACGGGTGTGAATGTATGTATAACGTAGTATAGTCAACAACGCTTTCCATAACAAACCACAGATACAGAGCTGTCGTGATAAATAGACTTTGCAAAACTATGACAATAGCGTGCATGTACTGAACGCCTGGACGGACGTGTGAAAAGCACCATTGTGAGAATTTGCTCGTGTGGTCGCTGCAGGAGTAGACAATTGGCGAGTTGGTCATCTTGCTGGTTTTGTCTTAGGTAGGCTAAGTAAGTTAAGTTAGGGGGTTGTTTGCTAAGTTATAGCTGGACTGGTCTGGACTAGGAGAGAATTATTTGACTTCTGGTTAGGTATTCGACGTAGCTCAGTTGTTTGGGGCTTGACTCTGTATTAGTGGGTTCAGGGTTCAAATCCCGGTTGAGTATGTACCAATTGATACCAATTGATGTATATTTTCTTATTAAAATACAATGAAATGCGTCGAATACTACGGTAAGGGAAAATATCATGAGGAAACTTACCTGTTCCCCGAACAGGTAATAGTTAGTGCTTGTAAATGGCGACAAGGCTTACCACCTGTCACATTGAATACTGACTATCTGGTCAACACGTAGGTGGGTGGTCATAGAATTACTACCTAAGCAATTGCGGAGACGGACACCTGAACCTCTACTACCCCGCAAAGGTTCATGATCGTGAACACGTTTGTCTTTTGGTTAGGTATTTGTAAATTATATTAAAGGTATAACTTATATTACATGGGTACGGGACTTGAAAATAATGGAATCAAGTATCTGTCTACCCCGTTAAATACTTTAAGCACTTTTGGATTTCCAAAGCTAATATGGAGTGAAAGTCTAGCTAGCGATAAGAACATTTCAAAATATATCGTCGTAACCCGTTATTTTGTCCTAGTTTTTAGGGATAAAGGTCGTGAATATGTGTACTTATATAAAAGGTTCCTTAAAAAAAAGTACACATTGATATAACCATAAAAATACTCGTACATAAATATTTCATGGATATATGAGCATGATTTATTCCACTAACCACCTCGACTTAAGTGAAAATACAACACATAACTAACAAACTTGGCAACTTAGACTGTCCAGTAAATACTAAGTAACTTAGTTAAGTTAAAGGTATTGATAAGTTACCTACAGATCGGTTCGTTAGTTTCCTTGTCCGTGCAAGTTTGGAACTCTAATCGTTTGAAGTAAATTTATTCATAATTGAATTGAGTTCGAGATAAATACCTATACTGAGTATAGTATCCTTATATCTGTGCTTATACGTATATATATTGCTTGACAATATCGCTAAAGAGGATTGGACATAGATCAAGAAACCCCTTTTTACCCAAATCTGATAAATTACACAACCTTTATTGATATACATACTCGATTAATATTTAATGCCACTGTTTAGAATGTTAACTTTTTGAACATGTTGTGCAAACTCTACCTACCTATTTCTGAGACAACAAGCGTGATGTAGGTTGTTACAACGAGTTATAGTCTGTATATAAGTATATCGGATATTATTTCGTAAGTACCTCACAACAATAGGAAAATATCCTGTGCTCAACACTGATTTATTCCTCACATAACTCTACAATTTGTACGAGAAATGTTCCGTTCAAGATTCTCTATGTGTGTGTTTGTAAATGCATGTGTTGTTTGAATAGTAAAGATTTGGCGTTTCCCTGTTGCTAGTATAGTTAAGGAGATTACATTGGACGCTTTTATGTTAAAAAAATCTTTAAAATAACTAGGTTCTAATGTGAAAAGTTTACACATTTTAAAAGTGTTCCTAATATACGTGATTCTCATACTCATATACCAGACAGTTGTACCTTTGTTTTATTGCAAAATGTTTATTTAATATTGTACCTTCGTAGTTTTAAGTCAAAATTGCTGTGTTTTGACAGGGTTTCATGATTTAATCTGATAACTTGTAGCAACTTTTAGTACCCATGAACGCAATAAATATTTTGATTTAAATGAGAAGGATAAATGATTAATTGTTTTAATTGAATTACTAAGTATGATTCGCGTAAATCAATCAAAAAAATCTAATAAATCAACATAGGTAGGTATCACATACTAATATGGAAAGTAAACTGACTAGCGACCAGCTGTATTTTAACATATCATATTATAAGGAAGGTTAATTTAAGGTAACATTCCTTTTAACTATGAAACTATGAATTTACTTTTTTGTCTTACAACTTAGGTACACTTAAACATATATAATTGGTTACTTTTATATTACCTATTTATATTTTTAATTTCATTCATGAATCCTAGTATCAAATACGAATAGATCAATGAAAGTCCCCAACTATCTGAATTCCGGAAGCGCGTTATCATAGCGGGAATCAAACGCCGGAAGCGGAAGGGCGCGCATTTTTCCAATTTGAATTTCGAACTCGCTAAAGTTTACAGCTTCCGGCGGAAAGAGGCAACTTTCCGAAGCTGTCGAGCCTTCAAATAGGTTAAGGTTTTATATGGTAAAGAGCATACGCTTTACGACCGTTATCTCTTTTGGGGTAGACAAAAGCTTGAGTGACCAGTCAGTATTAAAATCTACTCAATGCCTAGGTTTTGGTTAGACAGTACCCTATATGACAAGAGGTGAACAGTCAACGCTAAAAGAGCATTCCCAGTAACTTTTTATAAGGTTCACGTTAATAAGAACAAAAGAGAATATTTTACATTTTAAAACTGGCGCCACTATGCATTGTCATGGCCACTATACGTTCGCGTGCTTCGAAATGAAAAATATTGTCTTTTGTTCTTATAAACTTAAACCTTATAAAAAGTTACTGGGACTGCACTTTTAGCATTGACTGTACATCGATGACTTTAACTTATAGAAAGAGTACCGTTTTAGAATTATTCCATATCAAATACAACATTATCCTGGTTAATCGAGCACTAATCCATCTATACTATAATACTAGCTGCAGGTCAAGTCCGGAGCCTTCCATACAAAAAAGTTGAAGGACCCTTATTTAATTTAATTATTAAGATAGTATGAAAGGTGTGTATAAGGGTTGAAGTTATAAATTTTTTTAGGTCATTAATTTTAAGTACTTCAGTTTTGCTATGATTCCGTTCTTTTATTAATTGGTCAATGCTGCAGTGCATTAGTGGCTGTAGCCCAGTGGGTAAGACCTCTGACTTCTTATGAGAAAGGTCCTAGCTTCGAATTCTGGTTTTGTTATGTTCCCTCGGGATAGGCATAAACGGCGATACGGTTCACTGCCTATAATGCTAGGTGCTGTCTATTTAGTGAAACGCGGGCTTCGAGTGACCCATACCTAACATGCCTACAAAATTTCGGAGATATGCACTCAAGCCTGTGACTACCCTGCCACAATAAAATAGGGATAATAAGGATAAAAAAGTGTGTGTGTGTGTACATAATTCATGAAGCATATGGTATGGTTCATACTGTAGGTACCGTAGTTATAAATTTTAAGTATTTATAGTCCATTCAATTATTTTTTAATTATGGGATTGTCTTAAAAAATTAATTTTCCAATTATCAAATTACCTTCAACAATATAAGTACATACTCTTTATACATTTTAACTCCTACTTACTTCTTATTTTCTAATACCAAACATCCAAATATGCCAATTGACTCGTAGAAATGTTACGAGGTATGTTCAAAGCGAAATAAAGAGGTTGGGTCGACACAGATATAACAAATTCAATATAAATAGTTGGAGACCCTCCGCACATCAAATCCCTCTCTGCCACTGAACATTTATCTGTATTATGTCGGGATGGAGTTATTGTGGAGTGTAGCGTTCGAAATATGAAATAATAGAATATAGGGTACATAGTATAAATAGACATTATTAGATATTAGTCCAAAATGTCGAAAGAATAACGACTTTATATGATTATATTAAAAAAAACATTATTATGTAACATATACTTTACGACACTATTCCTTGCAATGAAGTCAAAATCAACGCACGTATATAATCCGCAATTTTACCACACGAACTCAATTTTTACCATAATGTTACAATCAACATCGAAATAGAACTGTTATTACTTACATTATACCATTTTAAATGATGACCATTAATCATTCTGAAGTAGTGAATAAAATATTTCATCTAAATAATGTACTTTTCTAATTCTGTACATTTTCAATAATATAATAATTTTTTTTTTCATATTATGATGTTAACATAAATAAGTTATACTAAAGCAAAAACTTCTTACTTCTTACATATTAACCTCTTGCTACCCTAAAGCATAGTGGGAGAGCGATTTAAAGAAAGCAAATCAATGTCAAGAATGATCCATATTCTCTCTACGTCGAAGCCTTGCCTCCATACATCATATTCCGTTGAAGCACGATGGATGCCGAATACATTACTGGGGCCGTTTGTGCAAAGAATACCATTTACCTTTTTATTTTTACCTTTTTATTTTTACCTTTTCCTGTTCTGTTTTTGTAAGGTGTAGGCAGGGGTTAAGGTTTTTGGTTTGGTGTCAGATGTTATGAGAGGTTTTAGGTTTGATATTCGGAGATGTTGTGTGTAATTAAAGTTTTTCAAGCAACTTCCTGTGTTATAATAAATATACAGAAAATTTTACTATTTCAAACTTTAGTTACAAAATAGGTATGACACAGTAGTAATGTGAAGAACAGAAGAGCATGTATGAGAAGGTTAATAGATGTGAATAAAGAAAGTTTTGTAAGGATCATTCCACGTGGCCAGCAATATCCCGTTGGGGACGTAGAAGCGTGAATATGTATGTATGTACAAAGAATGATGTTAAAATACTCATTCACAATAATTACCAGCATCTTATCTTACTCCTACTTAAACTGACTTAGCAACGTTTTATAACTACTAGAAATCCAGTTACCCTTTTACCCAACAAATACACACAAATTGATCCTAGCAGATTGCCTCAAGAAAATTTCCATACAAAACACGAGCTTCAATCGAATGTACATTTGCAAACACAATCTCCCTAACCACAGCGCGGGATAAGACATGTTTATCTACAAAAAAGACATCAATAACATTCATTTAAGACCCTTCAATATGTGTTCTTTACATATTCCCTCGCATACGAAAAATCAGATACCAAAACTCAATCCTTCAGGCTTTTTACTCTATTCACAACCTTATTTCTTTTACATAAAGTCTCTATTTACTTTTCAAAAAGGGGTAGAGTTACGCCGTTATGTACAAGGAAAAGAAATGTCGAAATCAAATCTAATTTGGGAAGTTCAATCTTGTTACAATACAAATGTCGTTTTGATGTGTTCAGGAAACGTGTGTATTGTGAATTGCGCTTCTGTTAGATGCTTGATAGGGTGTCAGTAATTGGGTGTCAGAATGTCGGTTTAAAAGGGGATTTTAAAAGAATTATTTGTGTGTATATTAGCTACTTAAATAAGGTATTTATTTTTTACTATACTACAGTAATTTTTTTATCATCAATACAGGATTGCATCCAATATAATAACATAAGACACATCTTTTGTTCATCAAACGTGATCACGACAATTAACAATTGCGGGGTAAACGGAAGTTCAGGTGTCCATCTTCGCAATTGTGTAGGCAGTACCTAATTCAATGGCCACCTCGAACCCACGTGTTGACCAGATAGTCATTAGCCAATGTGACAAAAACATAAATAACGATCGAACACACGACCCCAATATTCAAGCTATAAATAACTAAGATGATGTTTTATTATCTCGGAACTTCTGTCCACGAAATATATGTAATATTTATAAGAAATCACATACATTTTTATCCACATTACATCACCAAAACACCACATAGTAACCTCCTCAAATCCCTGACTATCAAGACCACAATCCACCCATTTGGAGACCAGTGATCCTCTGAAATCCTGGACAATCCAGCAATTGACCTGACCCTCTGAAATATGACGTCACATCCGCATTTGATTTGCTGAATATTTCATGAGCGGGCGGTTATTTATAACTCTACTGTATCGGGAAATGGGTTAATAGTATGGGACTAGGATCGTGTGATTAGCTGCCTGGAGGTATTGTTATGGTTTAGTGCACACTTATGTATGTTTTTATGTGAAATTGTGTAGTTCAAAAAAACATTTGTTAGAACCTTAATATTATGGTACAAATTCGACGTAGCTCAGGTTGTTTGGGGTTTGACTCTGTATCAGGTACAGGGTTCAAATCCCACTTAAGCATGTACCAATGGAAATAAAGTTTAATGAATTTCTACGTACATTTTCGTAATAAAAATACATTTATGAAATGTATCGAATACTACGGTGAAGGAAAACATAGTGAGGAATCCTACCTGTTTTGGTGCTTGTAAATGGCGACATGCCTTACCATCTGTCAAATTGAGGACTGACTATCTGGTCAATACGTGGGTTCCAGTTGGCCGTAGAATTATTATCTCCGCGATTGCGGAGATGGACACCTGAACCTCTGACTACCTCGCAAGGGTTAACGGTCGTGGACGCGTATGTATGTATGTATGTTTCACCAGACTCTTAAAAGACTTATTCCATTACATCTCCAAGCTCCTATCGACCCTAAAGAGTCAAAAAGCATTAGTACACTCCATCCTTCAAAGATACCTTTCGCCAAATGTCATTTTGAGGGTAGGTATAAAATGAATCGTAAAATTCACGGCGCATGAAGCCACGTGAGGCATTGGTCGGCTCTCTTTATGCCAAATGCGAGATACGTGATGCCTCTACGCTGTAATCCGTTAGGGTAGACAGATACTCGGGTTGTGGAAGAGACGTGTTTTATTTAAGTTTGTTATAGGGAATAAGGGGTATTAGTTATATCACGCTCGTTTCACTACATAAGATAGGCAGATATCTCGGACATCCATACACCATACGGATAGGTAGAACAGCGATAGTCTAAAATATATATTATAGCATTCTATTTACTTTGATTGAAGTGAAGCAAGATATATTTGTCATCATTGTTCCAGGTGGTGATCGATAGTCTCTGCCTATTGCGTTAAGGACGTAGATGCGTAATATGTATATAAAATATTTTTTTTAAACAAAATATACAAATAAATTAACTAACAACATTTTAATCATAGCTTGTTATTATAAGATTGTTTTATGACAACAAATATGAATCTTTACTACTAACAAATCTACCTACCTACGTACATTCAATATGCTGAAATAAAAGGTCCACACAAGTTATATTCCCCTAAATGAGAGGCAGCCATCAATCCCTCAAGTCAGCGGCTGATATAAAAATTTTATCCTCCCTTTTCTGGTAGTAAAGTGTGGTCAATCTTAGCTACTGGCGGCTTAGCATGGAATTGGTCTTATGTAGATCTTTTTAAGAATAGAGCTTGATATAATATTATATTCATTTTACAAGAAAACAGGACTTACCAACGCCATATAATAATGTAAACAAGAAAACGGTTCTTGTCTTGTATATTTTATAAACAAAGTATTGCCTTTGTTACCCGACGTTTCAGCCATGTTGCAATGGCCATGGTCACGAGTCAACGTCGGGTAACAAAGGTAATACTTTGTTTATAAAATATACAAGACAAGAACCGTTTTCTTGTTTATATATGAAATACGCTCTTATCTAAGTATACGAAACTTACGTTTACGTTAGGTTCAATTAAATCTGTAGATGCATCACTGTATCTGTAGATGATCACAGTTGCATAAATATTCTGCAAAAAAATATATTTGTATTTTCAACTTTCACTGCGCTGCTGACTTTGTTAGTCCATACATCCACATACAATCCATAGACGACTGTTAAAAGTGTATGTTGGCTTACAAACTTAATATTAAATATGAATATAATCTCTACTTAAACAGTAGTGACTACAGAGTCCATGCTAAGGGCAGCAGGTAGCACTTTTATGGCCCATAACTTCTTGCCCCACAATAAGCATTCTCTAGGTGTGTTCACAAATTGTCCACATATTGTTTTACGTCATCGGGGAGGGCCCAATAAAACTGGTATTGGGCCCTAAAATATTCTACGACTATTTGATTATGCACTAAGAAAGGTTTTGAATAGGATATTATATTTGTAGTGACTTTATTGTATATTATTGAGCTGGATTAGTTTATTTCAAATATTTCCTAAGGTTAAGTAGGACTTTGGAGGTATTTCTGTTATTTTCTAATTTATCTCGGGATATGGGTTGACTATATCTCCAATAGCTATCAAATATTGTCCTAAATTTTGTTGCTCAATCAAAAACTTAATTATAGTTTTGATATTGTCATTATTGCCTTTACATTTAAACTTTTGGTAACAAGGTCTCACTAAAATCATGAAGCTAAAAATTCTAACAAAATCTCTAGTAGATATGAAATAATGTAGGATATTTTGTAAAGAATAAGACACGATAACATGTTCGTCCTATAATCCCTTTCGAGGTTGACAGAGCCTTGGAGACATGAAAATATCTCATATGTCAATTTTTATCATAAGTATTGGGGTTGTGGTGTCATATGCAACATTAGTGACAGGTTACTGGCTTATTCATAGTTTCTATTTAGCCTTTTTTCCTTACGACTTGCCAGGAAGCACGGCAGCTAGTTAGCATTCTTTTTACGTCCCTAGCCCATATTATACTACGGGATGTTGATACATATAGCCTTAAAATATAAGCCCATTATTTCCGTCGAAGCCTTATCGTTGCACAATAAAAGAAAGAATGAGGGAACACACTCAGCCTGTGATTTTACAACTGCTATCAATCCGCACTAAAGGGACGATCGCTGAATGCCCTTCCGCGTCTTGAGAAAAAATAAACAAAAAGGACAATGGTACAGATATACCTATGTATATACGACTATGTATGGGTATGTATGTATATGATCCTTTTTGGGTATTACATACATACATATGTATATGTCTATGATCCTTTTTGGGTGTTACAAATATGTACATGTATTTACATGTATAATGGATGGAATCATTATGTACATGGATGGAAGGAATGATACTTTAAAATACAGTGTATAAAATATGTATGTTTCGAAATTGAACTAAATAATGATAATATGCAATATTTGAGTTATAATTATCTATGAATTATATAATATGAATGATATTATAAGTACAAAGTGAACACCCTAATTACAAAAATAATCAAATTACAAAAGCTACAGTTTATGTAAGTATTTGTTATATACGAACTAAAATACCATGTCGTAATAAGAAATCATTCAAAACTTTTATGCAGTCATTGCTATCGAAGGGTGATAAATTTACATTCAATCATTAATTGAAAATAAATATCCACAACACAGGCACAAAAACATTAATTTCCAAGTCATCATCTTCGAATTAGTCATAAAAAAGCCTACACCAACCATAAACAATAACCAATTTGACATCTGTCAAAAATAATGAATTCTGCCGAAGGACCGTCGAAAGAAATGGCTTGTCTATGCCGGAATTTTTCCATTCCGCTCGTTACCCTAAGGAAAGAAATTACTAACAAGAAATCGAAAATTAATGGCAAGAAAGAAAGTTTCCATCCGATAAAACAATTTGCCAAACGATCGGGGCAATTCGGGAGCGGGCCTGCTTTGCATAATACATTTTTGATACATTACTTTTTATGTCTCTGCTAAGCCCGCCATCAATAAGGTTTAGATGTTTATAATACACTGCACTAGTATTTTTTTGCTGTTTGGGAACGTAAATATGTCTTCTAGTTACCTTTATATTCAGTATAGAATATCTTCTAGTTACCATTGCAGTCAGTATGTTGAAAGAAGTAGCTAAGGATCTAAGTAGTAAGTATATTGGATCTTATTAGAGGGTCTAGCTTCGAATTCTGATTCAGGCATGTACCGATGAAGTAAAATAAATATGTGTCTTTTACGTACATAATATACAATTAGCTAACGGTGAGGGAACCTGCCTATCCCTAGGGATAGGTAATAGACAAGGTGAATACGGCGATACGGGTGCTAGCTGTTTATCTAGTATCTAAACGCGGGTTTTGAGTTGCTCATACCTAACATACCTTTGAAATTTCGGAGATGGGCACTCAAGCCTCTGACAACACCGCCAAGAATAAAAAGAGAGTGTGCATACAATAGAAGTGAAGCGTATGTCTCCGTCATGTTTGAATCTACTAAGAACTACTCTGATAGTAATACGAGTTTAACAGCTCTCACTAAAATATAATAACAACTGTTGTATTGCATCAAAACACTATTTCGTAATCAGTCTTAAGTCTTTTTATGTGCAGGAAATAATGATAATAAAATTATGAGAACTAATATTTATACATTTGCAAATTTGATCGAACAAGCTATAAAGAAAGATAGATGAATTATGGGCAAGATCCATACCAATACATTAATTTCAACATTAATAAGTTAGTGATTTATACTCGTAATAGCTACATGGCTTACCACCTATCACATTCAGTACTATCAGGTCAACACGAGGCTTCAAGGTAGTCACAGTATTTCTACCTCCACGATTGAAGAGACGCAAACCTGAACCTCTGACTACCTAAAGGGAAACGGTCTTGAACACGTTTCTCCTTTGTCAAATTACAAGTACACCTACAAATTTCTAACAATGATTGGCATTACGCGGGGTGAAACGAGGTACACGGGATGGAGGGGAGATATTACAACCAATAAAAACACGGCATTGGTCGATCAAATCATATATCTTCTTTGAAACAAATTCCTTACAAAAATGATCTACCATTGTCATAAATTCACCTCAACCCAATCAAGAAAAAACGTTACAAGACTGAAAAAAATTACCCTATCTTACGCTTGCCACCCCTTCACCCCTCAGTCACGTAGGAGACTAATTTAGCACTCAATTTGTATTAAGGAGGCGACAGGAAAAAGGGTTAAAGAATAAATTGGCCCGTTATTCACCCGTCAATTTCAGGGGGAAGGTTTTAAATATTCGTTGCGTTTCTCTGCTTTGATATGTTTATTGTCTTGTAGGTAGGTGATGTTTAAAGGGTGGTTTTAAGTCATGTTATGAGTTGCTAAGACATCGCCTAATAGTATTTTACAATCTAAAACAAGCAATTAGCCGCAGTAAAAACTAGTTTGGTAGTCTTTGATTACTAAAGTTATTTAATTACTAACGAAGCTAATTTTATGAGCTTAGAGTAAAAATGGTAGTAATATTTAGAGTTTAGTGTTTTTAGATTGAGATAAACTCTGTGAGGATATCTTCTAATGATATTTATATATGCGAATTTAAACAATAATTAGCCCTTGGCATAATATCGCAAGGGTTGGACAAAACATATAGATACTCAGAACTTTTAATCATATTTAGTCTGTGGCTTAGAACTTATGTGTAATAAAACGACTATTAGTAACCATATCACCAAAAATACCTAAATAATGCCCTTTAACAAAAAGTTTTCTTTAAAATCCTAAAACTACATGGCACAAAAACCATTCTACCCAAGTCCTAAGGCCAAGAGATCAAAACAAAACAAATCCGACAGCTGTCATAAATCAATAGCTAAACCACATTTGATGCATCGATAGGGAAAGAGCGGTTTTTAAAGTCCCCTCCACACGCCCTGGCTCACATTACTAAATGTTGCATGCATTAAAATTTATATAGCCCGGTATGGGAGTATTCTTTGATATTCTATTGCCAGTTTTATTAATATTTTGCATAAGAATTGCTTGGTTTTGGCATGGGAGCGTATTGGTAAAGATGTGTGGGGAAAATTGAATAGGTATGGTAAGGGGATTTGGTTCTTGGATATGATATAAGTAGAACTTTAGTAAGTCATAAGTATGCCAGTTATTAACAGACATATAGTGAGTGTAATTGAACCTTAAACAGAGCCAATATCAAGTAAAGATATAGTAGGTTTGAGAAAAATTGCAACAACTTTTTCCTAGTCTAATCAAACAACTTTACCATCTGATTTTATATCTACTATTCCAATTTAGCCATAAAAACATATTTGTTATCTAGACTAAATATATTTACATAACAACATACCCAGTTGAGTTAGAACCTTTTTGTTGCGACATCATATAGCATAAGCTATACCCCCTAGGTTGTTAGTTTGAACAGTAAGTATACTTTTTCGTATTGTATATAATTTTGTAACTATGAATAAACTCTTTCAGTATTATTAACTAATATAATCGGGAATTCTCATGCCATGCCGCCAAATTCCATAAATCATGCGTTAGGCCGGCGATTGATCGGCGACGTGCATGACAAATTCCGCGGCTTGTGACGTTGTTTTATGGCCGCCGTAATGCACCCTTCCGCGGGAATTCCCCTTTCTTTTCTTACGCTACATACTTGTTTATGAGATTTATGGGGTCACAGAGATGGGAAACAGTGGATGTGGTTGTTTTCGAACGTTTCGAAGTTCTATTGAAAAAGGCAACTTTTAGCGTAATCGTATCTATTGAACTGTTCATTAGATTTTTTTTTATTTCCTGCATAAAATATTTGTAACAAGGTTTTATGCTGTGCCCAGTGGAAATATTTGGACATGTTCTGACATATTAAAACTTCGCAAATCCGATTTTCCATATTCAGTTTTATTTAATTTCTTTTCCATAGTAAACAAAATATTATTTCTAATCTCACATTTACATACTTAACCCCCAATAATATAACCCTCATTCTAAATGTACTACCATATTTTCTTCCTACATTTCTACTAAACCCCTAAATATGTGTCTCCTCCATTTTCCTTCTATCCTCGTGGACCCCTTCTCTCCGATGATTCACTGCGCCTGGTCTTAAGGCTATTGAGTTGTGAACGAATGAAATATTGGTCGACTCCTTGGAATATAGAAATATGGTGCTTATGGATATAGGGGTATTGGTACCCAAGATTGGGTTATTTTTAGGTGGGTGTAAGAATTTTGGGTTATTTTACGATTTACGTAGTATGAGGAACAGAAGAGCATATATGGGAAGGTTAATGGGTGTGAGTGAAGCAAAAGATTTGTCAGTATCGTTCCAGGTGGCCATCGATAGTCTTTGCCTATCCCGTTGGGGACGTAGGAGCGTGAATTTATATATGTATTTTACTTCTTTCTACCATTCCTTAGTATATTATATTCAATGTTATAGGAGCGATCCATCAATTTATAATATATCATTTTATTTAGTGATTATTCGTTTTGAGCTGATCTGGGACATAAATAGAATGCTAAGTAGCTGCCCGTTGTCTGCAAGTAGTGGGAGATAATTATCCGCTTGAGGACCTCATTGGGAATAATTTTTAGTATGTTACTTTTAGATATTAATATACAACACGCAGTTATGTATCTTTATCTACAAGTACTAACTACATAACTACTACGCTTATGTAAAGGTGTATACAAATTTTTAATAAACTTTTGTAGAAATTTGTTTGTTGTTAAATTAATTAAGATTATTATGTAACTACCTCAAATACATTTGATATAATAGTTTCTGAGATATACAAAAAAAACGCGTTCATGACCTTTGTGGTGTAGTCAGAGGTTCAGGTGTCCATTCCCACAATTACGAAGGTAGTAATGCTATGGCCACCTCGAGCCGACGTGTTGACCAAATAGTCAGTACTCAATGCGACAGGTGGTCAACCATGTCGCCATTTACAAGTACTAGCTATTACCTGTTCGGAGAACAGGTAGGTTTCCTAACGATGCTTTTCCCTCACCGTAGTATTCGATGCATTTCATTTGTGCAGATGCATTTCTCGATACAGAGTCAAGCCCCAAACAACTGAGCTACGTCGAATTTATGACCTGAGGTATACTCCCTAGCTATATGTATACTAGGTAAGCTAGATAAGAAAGTATACTAAAATGAAGGCATCTACCATACCAGTAAAGAACAGATTACCACAGCAAAAAACACATAGATATTGCAATGAAAACAGCGCCATTTTTCTTGGCTTTCAATTTTGAAAATGTCCATTATGCGGTGGGAGGAAATGCGAGGCTTTTAATATTCCGCGTCTCGAAATAAATAGGTTAATACCATTTTTTTTCTGATGTAAAATAAGAATGGACTGTTCCTGTTTGATGCAGTATTTATAAAATGCAGAATCTGTATACTTATAATATACTTTAGCCCTTTTCAATCTCTTTAGAAAATAGAATATTTTTTGGAACGTCACGGCATTGGCATGGTATAATAATGATGATTGATTTCGTCCTAATCAATTAGATTTTACCTATACACTTAAAATGTCTTAATCACTTTTTAGTATATTATAAGAAAAAAATATTTGAAAGCTAGGGCATTAAAATAGCTGATTGCATTTTATTTAAATTAACACTTATTTACCTAAACATAAACCCTTTCATCAATACATTCCAAGCAGGTCATTGCTTCATTATGCATCATATTTTTACATAATCTATGTGCTTTGTTTCCAAGTACAAGTTTATACCCGATATTTAGCTCATGTAGGTACATGAACCACAATATACAATAACAAAATAAACCACAAGCATCATACAAGACCAACCCCCCATCCCAAATAAGGGGTCGATATAAATCTATTACTATTAACCGTAACGAGGCTGTCTTAAGCGCGTCTTAATATCAGTCGAATGAAAAATTCGCAACCATCATCACACCCCAGTTTCTTTTTAAAAGCCCAATGCTAAGACTTTGAAATATGGCGGAGTATTTGTTCGGATTGGTGTTAATCTTACGCTGTGCCGATCTAGAGTGTTTTTTGTAGTGTTTTGGTTTTGGGTAGTGTATCTATGTAGATGTTTTTTATTGTTCTATGAGAAGAGAAGAATGAAAGTAGTGTTTTAGTGAAGTGTGTAAGATTTTAATAAGTTTTTGTGGTGAAAATTTGTAATGAATATTCGATAAGACCTTTTTTATAGTGTCCTAACATAACTCAGGTCCCATTATTAGGCTAAAAAATATTTTAATAGTTTCACACTTCGTTTTGTAATAAAAATAATATAATATATATTTAGTTTTATATTTAGCAGTTTAAGGTCAATGCAGTTAAGCAGTTTAAGGCTGCCTGTCACATTGAGTACTGACTATCTGGTCAACACGTGGTTACGAGGTGGCCATAGAATTACTACCTTCGCAATTGCGGGATGGACATCTGAACCTCTGACTACCCCGCCAGGGTTACTGGTCGTGAACGCGTTTGTTTTTGTCTTTTTATAAAGCCAATCTGATATCGAAGGCCCTTCTTTAACAAGAGCTTGAGCTATGACTAGGTGAAGTTTTAAATACTATAAAAGAACAATTTCGTAATATAAGAATACTAATAATAATACTTCTTTTATCTCATATCTCTAAATCTTTGTACATTTATAATTTCCAACTCTATACGTTAGGATATTATATATATAGGTTATAACGAAAAATGTATTTTAACATTATTATTAGTATTTCTCAATGAAATACTACGTAAATCTCTCAATATTGTAACCACCTATACCGCGATATCCATACATAACATTACGTAAGAACCAGGAAACATAATACGCAATGATGAAATAATACAGTGTGGCAAGAGGAAAAACATAAGGCAATATGTGAGACATCGATTAAGCCGTGAGGGAATCCAGAGAGCTGATAATGATGCCACTTCCCTCCTCATACCACCCTTGAGAGGTACCGAGAGAAAAAAAGTGTAAATAAATATATGTAGAATAATGTCTAAATGTAGAGTTTCGTAACATTTCTTCTCTATAGGTTTTTCTTTACGAATTTTTGTTTAATTTTATTGACAATTATTTAAATTTTTTATGTATAAATGTTTGTTTATTTACTTTCAATAAGTGATATTTATGATTATTTTGATGAATAAAGAACATTTCATTTCATTCCTTTTATATTAGCATTTTTTTGTTCGTTTTGGAGTACATTTAACCTCGGACTTAATATAACTTATCATAAGTTGCAACTAAAACTAAACTAAGTAAGCTAATATTAAATTATCCTGTGCAAGTCTGAGTCGTAAATAGAGTGTTAACTAGCTGCCATTCTTCCCGATATGTGGTAGGAGCCGACTTAGGGACTAGGGGTAAGTAAATGAAATATATTCTGCCATGGGATAGCAACCTGTAGTTTTAACTGTATGTATGTATTTTACTAGCGCTTTTCGTATTACATTATACCCTATAGTGGGACACAATTTACCAGTTCATCTCTCTAGAAATAGTCAACCTACATATTTTCATACGTATTTTATATTATTTGTCTTCTAGGTTGTTATAAAATTTACTCTTTATTTTTCTACTTGTATTTTTCCCTTATAATAGGTTCAAATATCAATAAAAACACAAAAAATAATCCGCTTCCTCTGCCAACCCTACCAGAAAGAACAAAGAAAAAGAGATGTTAGGCCGCCAGAGATGACTAACGGCTGTTCGCCAACTATTGTCGTTAAATACGGCCCCTTACACGAGAGCTTTGCCAGCAGACTTTATTAACTTTCATCATTCCTCCTAATGCCTCATAGTGACATCTATGAACAGGAAAAGGAACTATCGTAAGTATTGTACATACTTATAATTATTATTGTCTACTTGAAAATATACAAATTGTTAAGCTTTTATTAGTTCTCTTAATGGCTTATAGTGACATCTATGGAATGGGAAAAGGAACTGTTGTAAGTATTGTACATACATTAATAGTTATAATTGCCTCCTTAAGAATATAAGAAATGTAAAAAAGACTTCATTCACGTCTCTACGTCCTAAACGGGATAGGCAGTGACTATCAACCGCCACCTGGAACGATTCTGACAAATCTCTTTTGCTCTACTCACACCAAACCTTCTCATACAATGCTCTTCTGTTCTTGACGCTGTGTACACTCGCCTTGATAATAGAAGAGATAAAATAAATTGATAAGTAGCTGGCATTCTTCCTGGTATGTCGTAGAACGCGACTAAAGGACTAGGGGTCAATCGAATTTATTAGGTGATGGGCTAACAATTTCTCACCAATAGTCCATATAACATCAGAACCGCAATATTCAGGTTAATAAGTGACCAAGGTGATGTTTTCATGTCTTCATGGTTCTGTCCACGCAAAGGGAATTATGCTATGTGAATGTATCTGTATGTATGTATGGAGTATACATATGTATATTCACACCTCTTATTCACAAACTATGAATTATTGGGTGTAACAGTTAATGGGTGTTAGTTAAGCAGATTAGTAGTCCTTTACGTTAGGGGAGTAGATGCGTGAACATATGTATGAATTTTGGATCTAATTACGGTCTGTATAAACCATTACTTATTTTACACATAACCACGTCCTTTAATCCCTTTCGGCATGGACAGAACCTCAGAGACTCTTTAATATTTCCTCAGTCACCTTTTAGCATAAATATTAGAGTTGTATTATCACATGGAACATTGGTGACAAGTTGCAAGTCCATCACCCAATAGATCCAATCTACCTTTAGTAAATATCGGTTTTTGGGTAATAATATGCACAAAACACACGACATTAACCCCATTGAGGGCGGACAAGCGTTGAGGCATAAATTAAATAATTAAACCCAAATTAAACATAGTTGGTTTCAATGTTGACAATGGGAGCGAGTTTACACGGGGTGGTTTTGAATTTAAGAATATTATGTAGTAATAGAAACATAATAATATATTACAGCATATACTCACGCCATTTAGACAATTTTGAGGGATAGAAATATGAACGTATAATATGTCTTCGGTAACCTTAAGCACAACTCGGTTCGTCTTGTATTATTACGAATACAGAATTAAAATTGTAGCTAATTATGATAAACGAAAAAGATGTGCACGTAGAGAGATCTAAGTCCAACAATGGACAAAAATAATAAAGAATAAAGGATTATTAATAATGAAGCCATATTGAAAAACGATAACGTTAGAAGTACCTATTACCGCCGAGAGTGTATGAGAAGCTGTATGAGTGTCAATGGAGCGAAAGTGGTCTGTCAGTGGGACAAATGGGGATCCGTGATCTCTGCCTTCTTACAGGGAATCAGCCGCGATGTGTATGTATGTATGTAAATACAAACTTTTTAATATCTACGTCTAACGGTGAATTTAGATATGCGTATTGACTAAAATGTCAATAAAACTGTTGTTGAAATTTTAAATTGACTGCCCTAGTGTAAACGTAACTCGGGCAGGCACATTATAATGTGGCCCAACACAATATGAAGGGATAAATATTTATTAAGGACCCACCTACCGAATAGTGGTCAGTGTATCGAGGCATAGACCCTAGAACGAACTATGTATGGATATGGTATTTAAAATACTGAATATTTAAAATAATTAAGTTATATTAACTAAGGTGTAAAACTATCTATCATGCATGGATATAAGTGTGAAAGCCTTGTGGTATAGTCATGTTTGTCTTTACGCCTAATTCCCTGTAGAGGGGTAGGCAGAGATCAAATATCCACATCTGTCCCGATCCTGACAAAACACTTTCTCACTTTTGTTAGTATATAAATGTCTTATACAAAGTATTAAAATTATATGATATCATAAGTCATTATTACACCAATTGAAATAGTCCCCTGCTAAGAACATTTAAGACTTGTGTTAAGGGTACTAAGAAACGAACATTTCAGAGATACATAATTATAATAGATAGATAAATACACATATGACTAGAAAGCAGAAGAAAAACGTAGTTCATAACTCTACCTCCACCGAGAATACAACCCAGGAACTCACGATTAGCGTTCAGGTGGTTAACCACGCCACGTCGGTCGTCACTTAATGCACAAGGCAAAGTACTAATTCTATAAAAGACTTTTCAATCAATTTTATCGAGACATTAACTTATGCCTTTACTAAAATTAACCACATCCAAATATCACCTTAAACATTTTTACATCCGATTAGGATAGCATTAGAATATTTAGTAGCTTGGCCCTGGTCCCTCGAGAGGTCAAAATATGGTATAAAGTGCTAACGAACAGTTAATTGTGTCATTTGTGCGTACCCCTAGTTTACGACCCACCTCGTTGATAAATTAGTCATGAAGTTTCTTTAGTTGAGGTAGAAAGGTTCGTTCAACTGTTTAAACTAACAAAAGTTAAAAAGATATGTGTATGTAAAAGTCTATGTAATTTCCCTTTCGAGTATGGAACGTCAAAAGTCAAATGTTTTTATTCAACATAAGTACAAGTGCAGTACATTCATTGAAAGTCAAAACATTTGCTTGACACTGGTTGTCTCTTAGCATTGAAATTCTACCGTTTAACTAGCTTCCGTTCTTCCCGGCATGTCCTAGAAAGTGACTAAGGAACTTAGGGCATGTGGAGTCTATTGGGTGATGGGTTAGCAACCTGTCACTAAAGTTCAATATAAATATAATCTAAACTCTAACATGATACAGTAATTTCGAAGGTTCAAGTCTCTAACTACCCTGCCACAATAAAAAAGGATCGTGTACACAAGTCGTGAAGCGTATGTTGTTGTCATTAAATTGTCTAATAAATTCACACCCTACTCCCTTAGTCACCTCCTACTAAACCTCAAGAAGAAAGTAAGCTAGTTAGCTGTCCATTAAATCCATACACAACAAAAAGACAAAAGCGTTCACGACCATTAACCCTTGCTAGTCAGAAGTTCAGGTTTCCACAATTGCGAAGGTAGTAATTCTATGGCCACCTCGAACCCACGTGTTGACCAGATAGTCATTAGATAATAATATAGTAATAGTATTTGGACATTATTACACCAATTGAACATACCCTTGGTAAGTTCGTTTAAGGCTTGTGTTAAGGGTACTAGTGAACAATTTGAGAAATATATACTTATTATATATAGATATATACATATTTAGCATATATAATCAACGACCATACTGGAAAGCAGAAGAAAAGCGTAGTTCTTAACTCTGCCCCACCGGGAATCGAACCCGGGACCTCATTATTAGCGTTTAACCGACTGCACTATGGAGGTCGTCATAGTTAGTCATATGAAGTCTAACATAGCATTAAAATCATGAGTCGGCACCCATTTAACCCCTAAACTGCCGTAAAATGGATCACGCAAGTTGTGGCGACCCTTTCTGAAACGAACCACTTTGGTAATTTCAATCAATGGCCTTTTCGCTTATTGATATGGGGCATGTTAATGTTTTGTTTTGTCAAGTCATTAGCTGTTGTGAATAATGTAAATGGTTTTGTTTCTTATTGTAAGTAATGTGTAGATGTTATTTATATATGATATTGTCCATATATACACATCACCTTCGTGTTCCTGTAAAGGGGCAGGCAGAGATCACGGATCTCCATTTGTCCAATAAAATAAACTTAATTTTAAAACAACAATGTATATTTTGTTTTGTAATTAAAATCCTTGAGGCTGAAGTTTCTTGTTGGTTCTTCTCCAAGCTAAGGCTTCCAAACCAACGGTAAAGTCATAGTTGTAAGACAACCAGTGCCACTCAATATATTTCGACTTTCAATAAATGTACTATTACTATACCTGTATTGATTATTTTCTTTTGATTTGATTAATAATACCATTACCTAAAATGCTATCAAACAAATAGCTCTTTTACATTTCAATCATATCACATGTCAAATTACTTTCACCCCTGACGTGTCCTGATTCGGCAATTAACGTGTTAACCCTTTTTGATTTCCATTATAGCTCATATCAGGAAATTAACTTATACTGTTTTCAATAATCAAACAATAAGTAATTTTTTATACAGTGTAGCTTTTTTATTTAACATACAGATAGATACATTGAGTGTATACTATTAAAAAGAGTTAGATAGACGCCATATCTCAAAGGGGTAGTTGGAAGTACAAATATCCGCCGAGTGTGTATGAGTTTCAATGAAGCAAAAGCGGTTTGTCACGATCGGGACAGATGGGTATTCGTGATCTCTGCCTAACCCTTTATAGGGAATCAGGCGTGATGTGTATGTGTATGAATAGAAAATAGGTCTCAGTGCTTACATTTATAGTCAAGACTATTTCATCCCTTTCGCAGTAGGCAAACTTAAAAACAAAACAAAACAAACGCATTCACGACCATTAACCCTTGCGGGGTAGTCAGAGGTTCAGATGTCCATCTCCGCAATTGCAAAGGTAGTAATTCTATGGACACCTCGAACCCACGTGTTAACCAGATAGTCAGTACTCAATGTGACAGGTGGTCAGCCATGTCGCCATTTACAAGCACTAACTATTACCTGTTCGGGGAACAGATAGCAAACTTAAAATTCATTGAAAATTCATACATACATACACATCACGCCCGTTTCCCTGTAGAGGAATGTGTAAAGATCACGGGACAAATAGGGATCCGTGATCTCTGCTTCTCGCTCTATAGGGAATCAGGCGTGATGTTTATGTACCGTGTATATTATGCATGCAAGTACTATATGAAAAAAGTTTCCCTTTCATCAGGGTTTCATATAACCATCCCATTTTTTTATTTGTAACACCTAGACTAGCAAATGGAATCAATAAGCTCAATACCCTAACACGCATATCCACTCAGCGGCCGCAGACGGATGAGCCTCGTAAATCAGCGAACGGCATTCTTCGCGAATCGAGTGGCCTCTTCTCTAATACGGATTTATGGACTGTCGCCTCCGATGGAATGGGTTACACGGGGTAGGCTTTTCGTATGTGAAGGGTATTGAATAAACGTGACGATTCAATTGATGATTAAGTTACGTAAATAAAACTCTACAGGTCAAAGTCTAAATATGACTAGATAGGTATAAAAAATGACAAATGGCAAACGCCTTTAATTGACCATACATACATAAAAATATTCAAGTACATGACTTTTTATATTTATCACTTTTTTGATTGGAAAGATGTATAATATTACGGTCTCTGAGATTGATAACCTGATTAAATTATTGACCCCTGTCTACATGTGTATAGGGAAATAGGTGTGATGTTAATGTAATGTATAGCGGGATTGACATAATACCGGTGCTGTGGATTATAAAGTTAAACATGTCGAGGTGATGCTGACTAAAATTGTGTGTGCATTTGTTATTTTTTGTTGTGAGATGTCTCCGTCTCCGAACAAATATGTTCTTCCTTTAATATCAAGATATTAATGGTATTAATATCAATGCTGGTAGCCTAGACCTAGTACTTCAAAGTACCTTCCTATAAATCACCTAAAACACCTGTTACGTCATACGCTTAGATCATAAAGCACCACGTTGTAATATATACTACTCAAAAGAAAATAAGGGCCAACTAAAGATTACGGTATTAGAGCCAAGTTATAAGCGCTAAACGATTTTTTTTAAGCAAATTAAATACTGGCACTATATCTTTTTTGTTTAAAAGAAAATACACACCTAAATTCTTAATTCAAATTTAAGAAATCACTTTTTTGCAACCACGATGATTTTATTGCATTCGAAGCCAAAGTTTGAGTTTGATGGGAAGCCTTTATTTTCCGATTATTGCTTTATTATTGGTAATTTCTTGTTTATTGCTGTACGTGTGGAAGATATGGCAGCTGTTCGACGGCATATGGACCTGGTTACAGTTACTAGAGCCATAACATTAGTTCAAGAAGGCTATTCGCAGCGAAACGTGGCTTTGCGGCTTGGTGTCTCACGGAGAGCAATTCAAAATGCTTGGAATCGTTTTGTAGAGACCGGGAGGGTAACCAGCAGATGAGGATCGGGTAGAGTGAGGGCTACAACTGCATCAGAAGACCGTTTTATACGCTTGACTGCGACTAGGGAGCGCTTCATCACCGCCCGTTTGTTACAAAACTACCTACGCCGCACCACGGGGACTCGCGTCAGTGACCAAACCATAAGGAACAGGTTGCACGAGGATCAGCAGTTCTCCAGAAGACGCGTTGTTCGTATTCCATTAACTCGCATTCATCGTGCAAACAGATTAGCATTCGCAAGGCAACACTTGAACTGGACCATGAGGGATTGGAGCTCAGTTTTATTCACAGATGAATGTAAAGTCAAACTTTATAGTGACGATCGACGCATTAGGGTGTGGAGACGACAAGGAGAGCGTTTTGCGGATCCCTGTATACATGAAAGGGACAGATTTGGAGGCCCCAACGTAATGGTATGGGGAGGAATAAGTCTAACTGGCAGAACCGAGCTTGTCATCTTAGACGCAGGTGCATTAACAGCCCAGCGGTATATCCAGGAGGTGATGACACCCCATGTGGTGCCTTATGCACAGCGAATAGGTCCCAGATTTTGGTTGATGCAAGACAATGCACGCGCACACACAGCGAGGGCCACGCGTAATGCCTTGGAGGACGCTGGAATAAGAGTATACCGTGGCCCGCGAACAGCCCGGATCATAATCCTATTGAGCACATGTGGGATTTACTTTAGCGAAGCGTGTGGAGCACCAATCAGCCAGTGCACAACAACAGACAGCTGATAAACCTGTTGAAGATCAGCTGGGAACAGATTCCTCAGGAAACGGTTCAACGCCTGGTCGAAAGTGTCCCTTCCAGGCTCCACAAGTGCAGGCGAAAACGGGGTGGACACACACGTTATTAATTTTAAAGTTATTTTCTTAATTTTTCATTACTGCAACTTTTTCTTTAGCTTGAAATTTTTGACAAAAACGTCTAATTTTGAATAAATGTAGCTTAAATATTTTTTTGTCATTATTTTACATAAATAATACTTCCAAACGCTTTTCATCTGTTTTATTTAATTAATTTAATCATTTGATGATAAAAAAAACACTTGGTTGTTTTTCAATATGAAAAAAATACAGTGGCCCTTATTTTCTTTTGAGTAGTATATATTTACTTGCTGAATAATTCTTTTAGAAAAGAAAGAAAATATATATTATTACGTACCTACATATTTACGCATGTACAACAAAATGTTATTCGCATGCATACTTTCATAAACTGTACATTTAAAACATTAAAATGTAAAGTCAGCTACCATGTCATGCTAAATCCACTTTTTCCTACCCTAGTGTAACATACCCCCTGTCACAGAGTAAGTGTTCCATATTTTCCTATCAAAAGCATCCCGATGCTCGATACGGGCGTAATGGCTCTGTTTACTCCTTTGATTAATAGCGGCGTGCGCGGAACAATGATGATACATCGCCTATCTGTGGGGTACGATACAGTGGATACAAAAAAAGACTATTGCGAACTGTTATTGAGAAGAACGGCAGTTATTTAGTGAGCTATTTAAATACTATGATCTAGGATAGAATCTGGGTTAGTATTTTAAATAAACATACATACATACACATCACGTCAATGTTCGTCTACATAGGTAGAGATCACGGATCCTTATCTATCCCAATCCTAAAAAACACTTTCAATACATTGACACTTATACAAGTCAACGAAAAGTACAAGTTTAAATGCTTATTGTGATTGATTTTGAATAACTATAGTTAGAAATGGTTAAGGAAATTTATTTATCTATTTATCATAAATGTATGCCACCCTTACAGGCAACCTTTCGGTGACATGCCAAAGACAAGCTTATACTTAAAATTGAATCAAATTAAATAAATATATATACAATGTCTTCTACACACTCCAGGAGCCGTGTAGGGTAGTCAAAGGTTCGTGTTAAATCAGTGACTCGAGTCAATGTGACAGATGGTAAGCCGTGTCGCCATTTACAAGCAATGACTATTACCTGTTCGGGGAACAGGTAGGTTTCCTCGCGATGTTTTCCCTCTCTGTCGTAGGTATGGCGTAATATAATCACTCTGAAGATAATATGGTTTTAAGATAACTGTTATATTGATGTTCTGTGATGTTGGGAAACAATACGCAATCCTCTGACTACCCTTCAAGTAATTACAGCCATAATAACACATGGAAATATATAGAAACAGTATATGAAAAAACAGTTATTTGTACATAATAGAATATACTTTTATATATAGGGTACTACAACTAAAAAACTACATTAGGTTGAAATCCTACCATAAAATGAAAAAAATCGTAAAATATTACTTTTCATACGTACATATATTCACGCCTCTACGTCCTTAAGGGGATGGGCAGAGCTATCGATCGCCACCTGGAACGATCTTGACAAATATACCTTGATTCACTCACACCCATTAACCTTCTCATACATGCTCTTCTGTTCTTAACTACGTACACCCACCTTAAGAAGATTTTTTTATTTTTTTTCACAAAGAAGAAATGAAAACTTATCATTTTTTGCTTCCAAATTTTATACCTACTACTACATCAATACCTTGAATAACAACCTCACAATCCTGCCTACCCCTAAACCCACAAGTATCCTTTCTCAAGTCACAATCGAAGCCCATCGAGTAGGGAACATCGGGATAACATCGCGTAATTGGTGGCAGCACTCGTCTGCCTACCCTCGAGAGTAATTGATGCGTGAACACGGCATCGTCCCGGAATGAGCGTCACTCGCTAGTCTTTTCCAATGCGTGTACGGGGTGTTCGGATATGGGTTTAATGACGAATGTATTATTGATATGGTTTTACTATTATATATTTAAATAAGATTATGTTATAAAATTTGACGTAGATCAGTTGTTTGGGGCGTATCTCTGTATTAGTGGGTACAGGGTTCAAATCGATCTTGTGCATGTACCAATAAAAATGAAGTTTAATGAATTTCTTTGTTCATTTGTATAATGCATCGAATATTACGGTGAGCACAAAATTGTAAAGAAACCTACCTGTTTCCCACCTGTCACATTGAGTACTATCTAGTCAACACATGGGTTCAAGTTGGCCATAGAATTACTATCTTCGCAATTGCGGGGATGGAAACCTAAACCTCTTTCTGACTATTCCGAAAGAGTTAATGGTCGTGAACGCATTTGTCTATTTTACATTATTTCTGTCTACCTCTCTACAGGGATATGGACGAGATGAGTATGTATGAATATGTTGTTTTATAATACTCATACAAAACACAAACTCAGCATACAACCACTATAATATGCATAAAACAATAATAAATGCATACATCCACTATTAAAGTAATAATACATACATACACATCACGCCTGATTCCCTGTAGAGGGGTAGACAGAGATCACGGTTACCCATTTGTCCCGATCCTGACAGATCATGTTCGCTTCATTGACATCCATACAACTTCTCATACACACTCGGCGGTTAAAATCACCCTTTTTTAATATAGCGTCTATCTGACTGTTATATATCTTATTGGGCCGGCCCCTACGTAACCGCCCTTCCATTTCACTCATATTTGTATATTCTAAGTAATAAGTCACAAAAATACCCATAAATTTAACACCACCCTATAGTCAAAGGTACTTGCGACCAATACAGCCTGTCTCTCAGATAGTGCCTTTTCTTCGAAGCACTTCCTTCTAATGACGTCATTTGCTTCTCTCGAGTTATTGAGACTTTTTCAAGAGCTTCGTCCCCCTGTACACCCTACACGCAACCCCCTGGCTCCCGCGGCATAATTATGCAAGTCTATAGTCTATAGTGGGATGCAAGGTTTAAAAAGAATTTTATGGGTGGTACATTTTTGTTGGATTCGTAGTATGAAGTGTTTTATAGATGATATATTTTTTTGTTAGTTAATAATAATAATAAAGGTGGACATTATTACACCAATTGAACTAGCCCCTAGGTAAGTACATTTAAGACTTGTGTTAAGGGTACTAATCAACGTATATTTAAGAAATGTATACATATTATATATAGATAAATACATATATAGCATATATTATCAACGACAGACTAGAAAGCAGTAGAAAAGCGTAGTTCTTAACTTTGCCTCCACCGGGAATCGAACCCGGGACCTCACGATTAGCATTCCGGCGGCTAACCGATCGCGCCACGGAGGTCGTCAAGAATATAAGATTTTGTAAGTTCGTTGTATAAGAGTCGAATGGTAGTTTCAGAAGTCAATATAATGATAATAACTGTTTTTCTTATTGATATGACATAGAAGCAGTTAAAGGATTACGGACAATAGAAATCGGTTAATTTTTTATTAGATTGTATATTCAGTTTGGTTTAGGAATTCGTGATCAATATTCCATATTAATGGATTCACTATTAAGTGTCCAAAGAGACATTATGAGCCAAAGGTCTTTCTTACACTGAAAGAGAATAAATAATAGCCGCGAAATAGTATTCTATCATAAGGTTAGTTACAATTTATTAATTTATCTATGTATCACAATCCATGCTTATTAGAAATTGCCGAAATAATTACAAATCAACATCCTAGATGTCACCACATACACTCACGAGCACGCAACAAAAGCCATCTAGTTAGCGAACAAAGATTTCGCAGACAAATTAAGCCGTTTCTTCGTATGCTTATTATAGAGCCTGAAGCTTGTAGCAGGTAGGCAATCGCTCCGGTTCCACGTAATGAGAAAAAATATTACTCGTGCCCGATCGGCCGGAGGCATTTTTAATTTTCCCTTGAATCACCTCTGCTGCAGTAATGTACCTTTCTCGTGAATTTTTACCTACGTTTCGCTCTGTGTAGGTTTTGTGATTCATATTTACGCTATTTAAGACATATTAAACAAAAAAAATAGTGTATTGGAAGGAAATAGCACATATTTGATTACAAAAACTAAACGTCACTTAAATAGAATGTTAAAAAATAGGTTTGCATCGAGTTAAAGTTTCAAAAAGCATAACTTAGATAGAAATTGACATGCTTTGGTTATCATATCCTAGATATACTATAAATTAATAACATCAGATTGATGTGTGGTATTTTAAGATGTTTGATATCGTTACATCAAGAAAGTATTAATATCTAGCGATTCATGATCTCTGAATACAAACTAGAATTTAGGTATGTAGATACAGAAAGACTTCTGTTCTTATTTATTTTATAACCTTTTGAACTATCAAAACACATCTCTTCCTTACTTCACAGAATAAATAGGAAAAGACACGCCCTTCCTACTCGCTAAAGCTACAAGAACCTTATCTAAAATAAGGCCCCAGCTGAATCACTCCCAGACTGGTCTTGGCAAATTTAATCATTGAGCCCCAATGATGAATACTTGAGCGACGGAGAGGTCAATGCTTGGAGGTTGAGGAATTACTACATACATACATACATACACATCACGCCTGATTCCCTGTAGAGGGGTAGGCAGAGAGTACTGACTATCTGGTCAACGCGTGGGTTCGAGGTGGTCATAGAATTACGACCTTCGCAATTGCGGAGATGGACACCTGAACCTTTAGGGTTTTAGGGCAAGGGTTAATAGTCGTGTACGCGTTTGTCTTTTGTAATATTCTTTACTATGTAATAGTAATACCTATAACCGCCGAGCGTATATGAGGAGGTGCATGAGTGTCAATGAAGCGAAAGTGGTTTGTCAGATAGGGATCCATGATCTCTGCCTACACCTCTACACGGAGTTAGGCGTGATATGTATTTCCAAAACCCAAAACCACCCATCATTTCCACATATCATCTAATAAACAACTATCATCCATACAAGCCCAAGCCATTAGCAACTAACCAACCAAAGCTGTTTAGGTGGGGTAAACAGGAAAACAGGAGACAAACCAAATCAATAAGTCGTCTAGGAGCACATTACGCAAGAAATATTAGATACATTTGGCTTATTATCTGACGTAGCCACTCGTGCCAGGGGGGTTGGATATTTAGAAGTGGAAGAAATTACCTGTAAGTGGAATAATATCGTTATTATTAAGTAATATATATATATATATATATATTTAATAAAAACAATATTATTCTGAGTGTGCTGTGTGTGTGAAGATACGAAATCCTACCAGTTTTTAAAGTGCTGATTACCCATTTAGAGAAAAGTTCAGAAGTATTAAAAAGAATATATCGTATAATACTAATAAATTGGTCACTCAAAACTTGAGATTTGAAAGGAAGCAATGCTAAATACAACGATGCGAGACTAAGTTGCAAGAAACTGGTTATTAGTATAGATATTTTTGTTCAATGCTCCTGCATTAACGATGTAACTTCTAAAATTTTCACTTTCCAAACATCATCACGTGGTCATCCATCCAAATACTTATCACACCCGTTGCTAACATCTACCATCAAAAAAGAACCGGTATTTCAAGCTTCTGCAACTAATGAGAAAACATCGTGAGGAAACCTACTTGTTGCCCGAACAGGTAATAGTTAGTGCTAGTAAATGGCTTAGCACTTGTGACATTGAGTACTGACTATCTAGTCAATATGTGGGTTCGATGTGACCATAGAATGACTACCTTCATAATTGCAGAGATAGACACCTAAACCTCTGACTAACCAAGAGTTAAGGATCGTGAACACGTGTCTTTTTTGTAACTATTGTGACATTTCTACTTAAGTTCTCAAGTCTGTTTAGCCAATAAAGTGTGGCTACAAAGAATGCGGCCTCGGCCTGAGTATTGGTGTATAAAAACAAAATGTCCAGCCGCCCCTTTTAATATACCTACTGGCTGGACTGTGAGCGAGAAAAGTGTCGTAAAACGAGAATTATATAAACGTGTACATATACGTCAAATTAACTATGTGTACTTCCATGCTAGGTAAGTTTTGTTGTGAGAAGTGTCTTCGTGAAAGAGAAAATCAATACATACATACACTTCAAATAGTATATGGACTGAGATGATAAGTGGGTTTTCTTACAATGTATTATTTCACTGAAAATGTAAGTATGTAGTTTATATATAACGTAAGTATCAGAGCGATTTTAATCTAATCATGATTGCACAGCGCAATGATTGTTATGTATAGTTTAGAATTATTAAATTTATGTGATATTTAGCTATAACAAATCTATTATGCTCCACATTTTAGTGAATTCAGAAGCATAAAACTTTACACAGAATTTTTCCATCATAGTAATTAAATTAAGCATACCGTGACATTTCAAACTACTTGCCCAGCCAAACCAATGACTATTAAATATGTAGTCATATTTTAAAGACTTGAAAACTTCCTAAATTACTTTTGTATAATTTTACGAAAAGCGAGACTTCATGCTTTTTTCTTTAACAAAACATTACTTGTAACACTCCAGATTCCTTTTAAATATTGAAAAGAATAAAAATCACGAACCTCTTAAGTATATTACTTGAAAACCCCGAACAACTTTTCTTCCCATATACCCCGATACAATCCACCGTATGTCGCAACCAAATAAATAAATTCGCCGGATACCTAAGTGACCAGTGTCGCCAATAAAACGAAAGGGGCCTGATAAGGGATAAACGAACCAAGTATTTCGACACATCTTTGCCATTTCGGAATACTGGATAGTTTGTGAAAGGGCCAAATTGAAATGATTGGAGGTTGCGATATCATATGGAATATTAGTGCCAGGTTTTTAGTCTAGCCAATCGCCAAAAAGATTCCATTTACCTCTAGTCCCTTAATTGCCTCTTACGACATGCCAAGAAACACCCCTACACAACCTTAACATTCAGGTTCACAAGTGACTTGAGAGAAATTATATTTCCAAAGTTTTGTCCGCCCCGAAAAGGTTTAAAGGACGTGAATGTATATGTATGTAGGAAATGATTGGTTCTGGATAAATGTTTTGGTTAAGGGTATGAGTGATTGTATTTTATTCTTAATAAATCCATTAATTGTGAGTTTTGTAATAAGAAATACTTAAAGATTTCAAATATAACCAAACTAAATACATGTAATTAATTGAAAGTATAAATTAGTAAGTTTTCGATTTACTGATGCTTAAGCAGATTGATATAGTAGTCTGGATGAGTGAAAAGTTACCAATCTGAAAACATAGTCATTTATTCATAATCTTCAAATGGCATAGGAAGTCGTAGCTAAGGAAATTTTCCTTTTCTACTTACAATAAGGGGAAGTGGCTATCATGGTAATGGTCGAGTACCGGAAAAAAACTATTGATCATAAAAATCTCTTAGAAACTACAAATAAACATTAGTATCAAACCTACATTTAAATTTAACTAATTTACAACTTCAACTTCAATCAACAATAATTTCTAAATAATACAATTGACAGTCAGATAGACACGATAATGAAAAGGGTGACGTTAGATGTACCTATAACCAATGCCAATTGTATATGAGTGTCAATCAAGAAAAAGTGGACTGCCATGATCGGGACAAATGGGGATCCGTGGTCTCTACCTACCCCTCTACAGGGAATCGGGCGTGATGTGCACGTAGCGATTGGCATAATCACAGTATTCCTATAAAAGGCCTTTTAAAACTGGTACCCAAAACTATAGAATTTTATACATCATAAGTACTTATTTGAACGAAAATGCAAAGTGCCATTTCACCTGAGACCATGAGTCTTGCATTTGAAGCCACGACATGGAATGTTCCAGTGCGATTGAAGATAAGGGATGAGTCATGATAGATGGCGCGAGGTGCATTCCTTGGACTGCTTTTGTTACTGAAATGTAGGATAGAGTGGAAAAGGAGTTATTTAAATTCGACGTAGCTCAGTTGTTGGGGGTTTGACTCTGTATCAGTGGGTACAGAGTGCAAATCCCACTTGAGCATTGTACCAATGGAAATGAATATTAATAAACTTCTATGTATATTATCGTCATAAAAATACATTAACGAAATGCGTCGAATACTACGGTGAAGGAAAACCTACCTGTTCCCCGAACAGGTAAAAGTTAGTGCTTGTAAATGGCAACAGACCACCTGTCGCATTAAGTACTGACTATCTGGTCAACACGTGAGTTTGAGGTAACCATAGAATTACTATCTTTGCAATTGCGGAGATAGACACCTGAACCTTTGACTACCCCGCAAGGGGTCATGAATGCGTTTGTTTTGTTTCTATACTTTGCTACATATTTTACACTTAATAAAAAGCTTTAATTATTTGTGATGTAACGCTTATTTTTTGCTTTTGTGATAATTTCATACGAATATTGTCTAAATTATGCCACATACATTGTCTCTTAATATAATTTTGGCGTTGAAGCATTCCTTAGTTACATATAAGTAAATAAATGGAAAAAATTCAGTAATTTGTTTTGCGTAACATATAAGATAAAGTAGGGATTTAACCATTAGTGATGAGTAAAATTTGTTCTTGATATATCGATATAAATATATGCTTATGTTTAAGTCAAGTTTCAGCCAAGTATAAAAACATTTTTCTTTAAACGATAAACTGCAAAATCTTTATGATATCTTCAATCTTTAAACAAATTTGATCTTTTTGATGTTAATTTAATCATATAAAGAATCCTCTTCCACCCAATCCTTCCACTTAAGTCACGAAACGAAAACCCGACAACACTAAATCAATGCAAACATGCACAAATCACCAGACTCGATGTTGCATCGGATTCTATTCGAATGTCTAGAAATCGCGTGCCTATTGTATCGATACGAAAATTCGATATACCAAGAAAAATAATAGTAGAAAACAACTATTTTGGACTTTAAAACAGCCTTATAAAAATTATGTGGAATTTCCTTTAATCCCTTTCTAGTAGGGGGATAATATCTTCTCAGACACTTTTTAGCATAAACATTGGATTGTGATGTTATGTTGAACATAGATGACAGGTTACTAGCCCAACAGATTATATCTACGTCTAGTTCCTCAGTCACCAACGACATGCCGGGAAGAACGGCAGCTAGTTGGCATTCATTTTACATCCGATACTAGCACAGGATTAGCACCATAGCGATATTTGTCGTGATGTATACCTATTTGAATCAATTGAGCGATGGGTTAATAACCTGTCACCAATGTTCCGTTTACATCACAACCCCAACATTTATCTTAAAAGTGACCTAGGAGATACTAAATCTCCCAGATTCTGACCAATCTAAAAGGGAATAAACGACGTGAATTAGTATGATATGTACCTATTAATCAAATATGGGATATTCTTCTTAAGATGTACGTAGCGTGAAGAACAGAAGAGCATGCATAAAAGGGTTAATTGGTTTCAATGAGACAACAAAATGATAGTCTCTGCCTCTCCCGTCAAGGAATTACATGCGTGAATATATTTTACCTATTGCATCTGAATAACCAATCCATTAGCCATAAACAATTGGGAATGGCGTTGAAAATTGGGCTCGCTGAATAAAATGATCATTAATTCGTGTTCCCGACGTATAGATAGCCTCTCGTCGATCGAGTGCAAACAAACGATAGGTGGCGCTACTAGGTGTGTGCGAATCGTAAGTGTATGTGTGGAAAAATCAATATAATATGATGGGATATATACTAAAATAGGTGGAAGAAAATTTCGTGGAAAATTGTACCCTTTGCTTAGAACAGGTAATAGTCAGTGATTACTACATAATGTCTACAAATTTCTGTCTACTTCAAAAGGGATAAAAGGACTTGAGTCTAATTATGTACGTATATAGTAATAGATTTATAGTCTCTACCTATCCCATTAGAGACGTAGAGGCGTGAATATATCTATGTATAATAGATAAATACTCGTCTTTCTATAGGAAAACGTGAGGAAGCAAACGATATTGGTTCTAGGCAAGCTATAAGGAAAACCGTTCGGGGTGGGCAGAGTAATAAAAACTAATAGACACACACTATTAGAGCAACCCTATTCACACATATATAAGGGACACACAATCTTCAATACGTGCTGACCATGTTATTTAGACTGTGACTTTGTGCTAATTAAAATTATGATATCAGGTAGTTATAGCTTAGTGATTAGTGAATATTAATACAAAAGAGTGAACTTGGAGATTATAATGTGTTTCAGAGGTTCTGTCTATACCAAAAGGGATTAAAGGATGTGTTAACTTAGCATGTAGTTTCACGCCACTGCGCACAGACTATGAACTGACTATTTAATGCTATGAATTGTGTTAGGTCCTCTAACTGAGACTTATACTTTTATTTATTTTCTATTTTCCAGTCTTGTCGTTGATTATGTTAATATTTGTATTCATATATCTATAAAAACTATGTACTTCTTAAATAAGGGTCTAATTTAATTGGTGTAATAGTGTTCTAAATATTATAATACTGCCCTAAACTTTGATATATCAGTCAGTAATAATAATTATTATAGTCTTAAATATAATAATATCCCAAAAATGATCATGACGTATATTTACGTTTATGATCCTGTAAATGACACACGATAATGCCTGCCTAATGCCGTCTAAATGATGTTGGCCATTACATCTTTTGATTACCAATTCCCTGCTTCTTGTAATATCTTTATTGCGACCGTAAATATGATCAGGGTGGCCAGACTTAATTGGTGGCCATAATCCTGTAAGTCGTAAAATCTTACCAATACACGTTAATAAGTTTATGTGGTGTTTTTCTTTACGGTTGTTTTATAGGTATGCCTGGGTATTAATGGCGAATGATTATACATATATTATCTTTCTTTCATCATTTTTGTGGTAGTCAGAGCTTGAGATGTGGTATGATAAGTCATTGGTTAGACCCTGGACGCTAATCGTGAGGTCCCGGGTTCGATTCCCCGTGGAGGCAGAGTTAAGAACTATGCTTTTCTTCTGCTTTCCAGTCTGGTCGTTGATTATAATATATGCAATATATGTGTTTATCTATATATGATATGTATACATTTCTTAAATATACGTTGACTGGTACCCTTAACACAAGTCTTAAATGTACTTACAAAGGGGCTAGTTCAATTTGTGTAATAATGTCCAAATATTATTATTATTATCTTAATTATATAGTAACACTAACAGAGGTTGTTAGCCTATTGCTAGAAATACTTTATTTTTTTTCCTTTAATATACACTAATTATTAAACAAATTAAATTATTAAAACTAATGGCACTTCGTAAAGAAAAATCTCTGCAGAGAAGAAGTGCCAAAAAACTCTGCAGACAATCTGTACATTAAACTTATTAACAATTCATTAGAACATGATCAAAGCTTCACATTCAACAAATAGTGTTTAACAACAAACTTATGGTGCAACTATTCAATTTGTCAGTAAGAATGCCAGCTACCAGTCGTCTATGGTGCGTCAACAAAGTCAGCAGCTCAGTGAAAGTTGAAAATACAAATAATTATTTTCAGCTGAATATTTAGTCAATTGTGATGCCAAACTGGTTAAATATGTTCGCTTTGGGATAAGCTTTGGATCCTCAACTGGAACGAACCGAAGAACAAGGAAGAGAGCAAGGCATTGAAGCATCGATTTCGTTTTTCTTCGGTTGTAGCGGCTGGTGGCGTTGGTGTATCCATGGCGATGTAATAACAAGAAGTTCAAACGCCGTGGCATCAGTGTTTGTGCTTCAGCTGACATAACCTTAGTGGTGAATGGCTTAATAAAGAATTAAAAAAAAAACTAACTTATGGTGCAACTATTCATTTTGTCAGTAATAATGCCAGCTACTTCGTCTTCTTACATCCCTGACTAGCACTCTGCAATCTTATTTATTTATTTATAAAAAAGCAAGCCACGTGAGCAGTAAACTGATATAATAAGGGCTGGGCATCGACAGGTCAGGAGTTTTACGACGGAACAAATGTACACACATTCCGTTTACGTTTAGACGCAGACGGTATTAGAGGGAAGGCCGCGAGGTGGGAAGAGATTGGATGTGGTGTTTTGAAATGATTAAGGGTGGAAGAAATACGTAGATAATGAAATAGTGGAAAAATAAGTAGAGAATATTATGACAGTAGTAGGATAGAATCGTATGTGGCGATTAATGGAAAATGGCAGTGAGATAGTTTATTAATGTATGTGATGATAAAGAAACTTGTTTTCGGGATCAATTTCATTGTTTAAAATGTCTGGGGTACAAACATATTTTTTATAGTACTTTCTTTACACATAGTCTGCTGTTATAAGGTATACACGAGTATCTATATAAAAATAGTTATTGGTGATGCGGTATTAATATCGCCGTAATATAATCAAAACATTTTTGTTCTTTTACGACATATGAAAAATAAAATAGATGGTAAAATGACAGACTAAATTATATGCACATGTATATTTATTTCACCAATTTACTCTTAATACTTCATATGAAACTAGCATATTATAATATAGTATTTAATATATTTTTTTTTTGTGTTAACAGGCATTTATTCAACAAACCAAGATATTAAAAAAATATTGAAGAACTTAAAACACATATCCGTCTGTTTAACAAACGAAATAAAACTAAATATGTACAAATTATAACATTTAAAAAAACCTAAATCTAACAAAGAGTAAATTTTAATATATAACAGTAGTATATTGCAGTAGTCTTTAATATACTCATACTTATCCAATACAACTTACCACATCCACATACTTCCTATCTCGTGGGTTCACTAATGTCGATCGGCTATCTCGGGGCTTGTTGAGTCGTAAAAACGTCCCCAACGTTTATATTGGTTCAGTTCCTTTCGGGAGACTCTTACCTAACCATTAAGTGTAGATTATGGGGAATGGGTAGATAGTTGCTAGTGGGTATTGGTGAAAATTATAATCAACGTCCTTTAGTCTCTATAAAAAGAAAAGTAAAAACTAACTAAAAAAAAAAACTAAAACTATAACTGTCAAAAAAAGGAAAAGTTGCATATCTCGGACATGTTTTAAGACATGAAAGATATGACTTGCTGCAACTCATAATTATGGGCAAGATAGCCGGAAGAAGAGGTGTTGGACGAAGGAAAAAGTCGTGGCTCCGCAACATACGAGAGTGGACGGGAATCAAGAGCGCCGCCGAGTTGTTCCATCTCGCCAGGGATCGGACTGAATTTGCCAAAGTGACTGCCAACCTTTGTTAGTCGGAGAGGCACCATCAGAGAGAGAGTCTCTATCAGTCATTTTTTAGCATGAATATTGCGGTAGGTATGTCATGTGGAACAAAAGAGAAGTGTAATTAAGTAATTGGAAAACGCAAAATATATAAGATTATTATTTAGTTCTTCTTAATAAAAGTTTACATGATAACAAATATTTTTATTATTAAAATTTATAAATAATGTAATTAAACCATACACATAGAGGATCGAGCGATCTTGAATCCCCATTTCTTTTGATCCTGTCTAAACACTTTCGCTGCATTGTCACTCATACACACATTTTCAATATGACTGTCATATGTCTTATTGGGCTGGCCCCTACGTAACCGCCCTTCCACTTCATCCACATTTAATTGTCACTCCTAACATTCTTCTCAGTGACTGCATTTCAAGCGCATTGATTAAAGGTACTTTGAACGGTTCCCCTTACATAATTATGGGTACATACATACATACATACACTTCACGTCTGATTTCCTGTAGAGGATATTTGTGCAATAAAGAAAATAGGCAAATCTAGTTAAATATTAGCTCTGTGCTCCAAGCGTATTATTAGACACATGGCGGAGTATAGCACACAGTATTATTGTGCATTAAATGCCATAAAAATATATTGGTTTCCACTACCTATCATTATGTGGGATTTAATAACAACTCCTAATATTACTGTCATTTTGTCCCCTGCACTAATCGTTATTAAACATACTAACATTAACGTTGTGTGCTAAACTGGGTTGTTAAAATAATAATAATATTTCGGACACTTACACGAATTGAACTAGCCCCTTGATAAGTTCATTTAAGACTTGTGCTAAGGGTACTAGTCAACGTATATCAAAAAAATATATACTTATCATATATAGATAAATACATATATAGCATATATAATCAACGACCAGACTGGAAAGCAGAAAAGCGTAGTTCTTAACTCTGCCTCCACCGGGAATCGAACCCGGGACCTTACGATTAGCGTTCAGGCGTTTAACCGATCGCGCCACGGAGGTCGTTAAAAGAATGATAACTAAATGTCTTTCTTCTCGGTATGTCGTAGAAGGTAACGAAAGGCCCAGCCTATAGATCATATGACAGACAGATAGACGCCATATTGAAAAAGGGTGATGTTAGAACTACCTATAACCGCAGAGTGTGTACGAAGAGGTATATAAATATCAATGAAACGAAAGTGGTTTGTTAGGCCCGGGACAGATGGGGATCTGTGATCTCAGCCTACCCTTCTAAGGATTAAGGGATAGTAATTTTAGTATACCTCAGTCATTGGGCCATAACGCAATAGTAATATAATGGTTTTTGAGGCGGGAATATATGTTTGTACTAATATGAGGGAAGACATAAAACCTATCTAGAACAGGTAATAGTCGGTGCTTATAAAATTTGACACGGCTTACCACCTGTCATATTATGTACGGACTATCTGGTCAACACTGGGGTTTGAGGTGACCATATTCATACAGGCCAACCTTTGACTACCCCGAACGGGAGTTTGTTATTGGTATAATTATTTAAAAAGAAGATAAAAAACGTGTTTATAATCATTAACCCTTGCGGGGTATTCAGAGGTTCAGGTTTCCATCACCGCAATTGCGAAGGTAATAATTCTATGGCCACCTCGAACCCACGTGATTACCAGATAGTCAGTACGCAATGTGACAAGTGGTAAGTCATGTCACCATTTAGAAGTACTGACTATTACATGTTCGGAAAACAGTTAGGTTTCCACACGATGTTTTCCCTGACCGTAGTATTCGATGTATTTCGTGAATATATTTTAAAATACTATCTTTAATTATTCGTTTGCGAAGGTGTAATTTATTCAAAGGCATTGCTTTATGAAGTTGGGGGGTAATTGGGAGGGGTGGATCGTGACTTCACACTTTTTGGCGTTTGGGGAAAATCAGGAGGTATTGATGTTACAAGGGTATAACTCTATATTTTTGTTTTTTGTTATAAGGTTAATTTAGTCAGGAAAGGATTTGATCTTTAAATATTTTGAGGAAACAATGCCTATTTTTTGATAAAGTATCAGAACTTCATTATCACAACCTTCCCTTTTTAATTGATGCGATAACTGTTAATGTCGTGAGACTGACCATTAAAAATGAAAATCGTTTTACTTAAAATGAAAATCAATGCAAAAGCCATTGTAAAGAAATATCACTACCTTTACCTTCCCGGGTAGTAAAAATAAATTCACGAATCAATCTACAGAATTACTGAGGTTTCACTGAACTACACAATTCCTAGAAATATAAAGATGTATCTTTAAAATATACGAATCTGTTAAAAGGGACAAAAATGAACTTACACCCTTGGTGCCACACTGCCTTTTCTTGGAAGGAGTTAAAACGCCATAGTTCGTGTCTCCGCATAAATTAGCCCTAACTCGCCTTTGCATACCTTCTTACGCTGTCACTATCTAAAGATTAACGAATAACCGCAAATAAGTAAGAGCAGAAAGATAACTTAGTTAATAAATATATTTAAATTTTAGTCTAAATAAATAAAAATATACCTTTGCAATTGCGGAGATGGAAACCTGAACCTCTGAATACGGCGCAAGGATTAATTGTCGTGTACGTGTTTGTTTTTTTCTTATTAAAAGAAAATGTTAGTTAATGTGATACGTTAACCTAGCAATCAGGATTAAATTAATTAATAAATATAGAACTAAAGAATCGAAGAACAAAAGCCTTTACCACTTGAGAGTGTTTTATAACTAGTGTGCATTTGCTAATTGTTAACAACATTTCCACACCAAAATATTTTTGCTGAATGCATATTGAGATAAATAAGCAATATCTATGTACACATCTAGAAAATATATAATAACATTGACATTTTGGAAAACAAATTATTTGATTCGATTTCGCATTTTTTGGAAATTAACTAAGGTAGCTTCAAAATACGATCGGACTTTTTTTTAATAACAGAGTTGTAATATAAATTCGAATTTTGACCACTACTACAAGCCTTACGTATGTATCTAATTCAACATATTCCAGTACCTATAAACGTATTTTAGTTAAGATAAATAGGTTATCTGGCTAAATTTGGTATTTTAGAGCCTTGAAACTTGTGTAAAAAATTAAGGTGGTAATTTTAGCCGCTCTAGTTTTTTGGCATATACTTTGCGTATAAAAAAATTAATGTTTCTTCAATGGTTGTAACCTAAGATTACTCTCTGCCTAGATTTATCTTACTAAGGGACCCCGTATTAATATTAATGATTTGACCAAAGAGTTATATGATAAAGAAAGTTTCGATTAACTTTTAATGAGTGCCAACACCCGAATGATGGTTTGCATCTTCAACAGTATCTTAGAAATGATCTTATGATTCATTACGTGTATATATCTACTTATATATATTATTATTATCTATATAATATCTACTTTTATATATATATATATATATTATTTTTTTCCAAACTCTTTTAGAACCACCAAAATTATTAGTATATTTTCGGTCACCAATAAAACTTATAACTAGTTTCAGATGATGGAATATTACTTACAACTTAGTAAATCATCTGTTCTAATAAACTCCTGTTCGTATATTACTTAGTATTCCATAAGTTTAAAAGAAATATTTATCGTCAAAAAATAAGGTACTACATAAACTTTTGTCAAAAAATAATTTATACAGAGTATTTATATTCCTATCGTTACACACTCCGTCTAAGAATCGAACCTGCTACTTCAACTTCCCAAACCCTGTCTCCACCACCTGAACAACATTTCCTTCATCCCATTTGCTAATAAGTACCTATAGAAGTAACGGTTCAGACACAGTTCGGAGGTTGGTCTTAAAAATCAATTGCCCGTGGCTAGCCTAACCAAGTGGAAAATGTATCCCGACCACTTTTGCAATCAACTGTATTGAATGGTTATTGTCCTGGTGTCGAATGGAAGGAAAGTAGCTGCCTTTTGTAGGTAGTGATAGGATAGATGATATGGAACGGGTATTAGATTCCTAGCTAATAGTACAAATGATTTTATAAATTTTCGTCGCTAAATTTACCTACCTATATTAGTAATTTGAAATTTTCCTATGGCTAAATTTAAATAGCAGTATGAATAATAATCCTGTACTGAGATTGCACATTACAATAAATGACACAATAGTATTGATAGATCAATACAAAAAATGATATAAGAAATATATGTTATACAAGAATAAGTTTTATATTAAAATTCCCTTTTAAACGTCAGTCAACATATGCAGCATCAATAAGGCTGCTTACAGTCTTAACTATAACAGTCACTGCTTCTTTGGTCACCAAATTAAGCTACACTCTGTGTGATTAGTATCTTAGATAAATAACAAGCCGTAATAGGCAGATTCTCACTTTCGTGAAGGGAAGACTACGGGAAAAGTTTGTAGTATTCACATCAAGTTGGATACTATTTATCTGTTGTATCATAAGGTTTAAATAGCTTAGGCCTTCCATAATACAAAAAAGATCACTCAAACATCTTAATAACAAGAATTATAAATGTTATGTATGAATGTATCTACGTATTTACATGAAAATCCCTTACACATAGATCACTACGTATTTACACAAATATCCCATACAAATATCGGCCCATATACTACGAACCTACAAAATCGAAAAACAAAACAAAGAGAAAAACCTCTCATATCCCGCATCGCGCTTCGGTTCGCAACCCCAAATTGAAAGTCGTATCATCCCTTATTGATAGGCGAAAGGACGTTTATGTATGCCGGGGGTTAATGCTGCCGCCACGGTTTAATAGTTGTTGTACACACGGACAATTAAGGGGGTGGTCTAAGGATGGGGGAAAAGAGATTTTAATTATTAAATATTGGTCGTTGTAATAACTATTTAAGTTATAAATTGACCTTTCCTTAAAGTTGACATTATATTGAATGTATGATAAAAACAGGTCATATCAATGACTGTTCTCTGATACATTAAACTCAAAAGGAATGAATAGAGTATTAGCGAATCTTTTACATTCTCCTTTGGTGTATAAAATAGTAAAAAAGTGCAATATTTTAATAATTATCGAAGACACAAATTCACAACGGCACGCAAGGTATAAATCATATTTATTTTTGATCCAAACAAAAATACTCTTTACAAATATTAACTATATTTTGAAGTTAAGCTTTTTTTAATAATTTTGACATCTTAAAATATCCTTGACAGATTCATAACCCAAACGATTTCTTTAGCCCTTAGTCTCATAGTATTCTGCATTAATTAGTTATCATTCTGGTTCACCTCTCATACTACCATAAACACACTATCCATTATAAAACCGCTCCCGCTTTCACCTTGCACCACAGGCCATCGCAAGCCAATAGTGTTTCCCGCTTTATTGGGATTGACCAGTAGCTGCAATACAATACGGTTAACGGCTGCCAATTAATTTAATGTCCACTGGCTTGTGGTTATGTTTCTTGCTTCATTTCGTGGGTTTTGGGTTGAGTGGAATGTGAAGGAATGTTGGTAAAGGTACTGAGGGATATTTGTGTTTCTTTGACATGTTGTATGTGGATAAATAGTTTAGTTAGTAATCTATCTTAGTTTGTGCTTGATGTTTGGTTTGTGTCTGTAAACGTAAATATAAAGTTTTTATAAGATTATGTGAATTTTAATACGTATATATCAAAAGTAATAACACACAAGTTTCACGTAATAAATCATAGTAGTACTCATGTCACGCTGTGTACAATACGTAGGATCCCAGTCTAATACTTCCGTTTAGTATTTATTTTTTGTTAATCATAGTTTTAATTCTAGCGGCGGCGGCCATTGGAAAGACGTGGAGTGAAGTCAAGCGAAGCCCAAGACCGATCGAGATGGCGGAGCACTGTGGATGCCCTCTGCCCCATCTAGGGGACATAGGACCTTAATAATAATGACAGTTTGATTGAGGATCTGTTTCTGCATTTAATAATAGATAAATAAATTTATCAAAAACAAAATTGAGACAAATTATTGAGATCATTCATCCCCATTTGTTTTGATCCTGACAAAAACTTTCACTTCATTGACACCTACAGACCTCCTTATACACACTCGGCGTTCGTAGGTACATCACTGCATTCATCTATTATTACATATTAAACTCCGTGGCGCGATTGGTTAACCACCTTAACGCTTATCGTGAGGTCTCGGGTTTGATTTCCGATGGAGGCAAAGCTAAGAACTACGTTTCTTCTGCTTTCCAGTCTGGTTATTGATAATATATACTATACAGTATTTATCTATGTATAAGAAATATATATTTCTTATATATATATACGTTGACTAATACCTTTAACACAAGTCTTAAATGAACTTACCAAGGGACTAGTTCAATTGGTGTAATAGTGTCCTAAATTATTATTATAAACACAAAATATTATATTACATCGAAGAGGTCTATATGAAACATACCAGGCCCACATAACTCAATACCGTGTTCTACCTATATCCATATACCGAATCCCCGACCAAAACTATATTCCGTGACGAATATTCACTATCGCAGCTGAATCTCGATCTCGGGGGAAAAAATTACAGCCGAGCAAAAGTTCTTGGCCATAAATTCATTAGGCGCCCAGGTGACCATTGGGCTGTTCATTTTTAATCTCGTAGTTTAAATTAAAATAGTTATGGCCGGTGGGACTGAAACGTCCATATTCGTAGTACTGGGTTTTGGGTAGTATTGTGTCTTGATTGTTGTGTTTAAAAGGTATTAGGTTCGTAGTTTTTGATGGAGTATTCTTCTAATTCTTTTTTAGTTTTTGATTCTTTAATTTATTTTATTATTTATTTACTTATCCAACGTCACCGGGGTAAAAAATATAATACTATCGTAAAGTGAACAAATAAGAACAAATTTAATTCATTTGCATTATTTATAACCATCGTGTGTGTATGAGTAGGTGTATAAGTGTCAATAAAGCGGAAGCGGTTTATCAGAATCGGGACAGACTGGGATCCGTGATTTCTACCTACCCCTCAACAGGGAATCAGGCGTGATGCGTTAGTATGTATGTAATTCTTATATATTCTATAGTATACAGAATATCCCATATAAAATCCTCTGACATGAAGTGTATGTACCTCTAGAAACAAAAAACAGGCTCTTTCTAGCCATAAACATTCAACATAAGGTGATTTGGGCATTATTTTGGCAACAATACAGCCGTTATCTTTGCCTGTTTAATGTCGTGTTTAGCAATTAAAAATAAAACAAATGTATTTATTGCGAGGGTGGCCATTCGATACATTTTTTGCGATACTAATCGCCACTGCTGGCAATAATTAAGAAAGATTGTGCTTTATTACCTTTTTCAAAATGCTGGCAATTTTCCGCTTTTGTTTTTTTCTTTGTTTCGTATTGTTGATAGGTATTTATAAGTATCTGTATCTAAAACTTGGTAACTCTGTTGGTTCTATAATTTTTTTAATATACTTATATCAATACCTTAAATATATATTTGTAGTAAAGGCCAACTTCTTTGTATTGAAACAGTATGAACTGTCCAGACCTATCTCATGAAACTATGTTTGATGAAACATGGGTTTTGTGTGTATGAGCGGAATAATCGTATGATTGGTTTAAAAGGGATAAAAGTTATGAAGCTTATGTGAGATATCTTCAATCTGTCAAATTGTAATCCTTATTATTTATATTTGTCCCTAGCTAGTCTAGGACGTAAAAATAATGCTAGCTAGCTGCCGTTCTTCCCTGCATGTCGTAGGAGGGGCCTAGGGACTACAATATCAATATTAAAAGTAAGCTAGGCGATATTTTCATGTGTCCTATCTGTACCCACCCCGATAGGGATTGAAGGACGTAAATGTATTTGTATGTATTATTATTATATTGATGTTTAGTTTAAATGTACGTCTATCAAAATAGAAATAATATTATATTTGCGTATTAATAAGTTTTCATTGTTAGAACACTGTACATTAAATGACATAAAAAGAGAAAGATATCAGGACCATTCAACGTGGCAATTGATTGTGTCTTCCTATATGATTAAGAAACTATAGACGTGAATACATAAATGTACGAGTATGTTTGTATATAAACAGTAAAAAGCCAAAAACACACTTAAATCCGCGTCTTTGACTGCTAAGCGTCAAAGTGGCCAAAACTTCCTAGTCAAAATAAACTAAGCTACACAAACAGGCATGCACTTAATTACATTATTCCAAAAAACCTTCCAAAGAACCTCCGGCGTGCATTCGTAGCAAAAGCTCCCTTCGCTCCGTAGCAAAAGGTTCGCTGTCGTATACTACGAATTTTTCTCGGGCAAAAAACGATCGCATTAATTTATATTCTAATGTAATTAATGTTTGGGTCCCTTCCTTTGCTATTTATTAAGCCTTTCCCCTTTAGCTTAATAACGGGAATCTCTCTTTATGAACTGGATATACTGCCTTTTTTAATGTTATGTTGTATTCGTCATATTGCGTAGAAAAAAATATTGTAGATTTATCCTCGTATATAAATACATCTAATGGAGAACACGAAATTTCAAAGACATCATATCGTCAGAAATCTTAAGTATAACTATAGGGGTAATGATAACTTCGATACTTACAAATACACGTTACGTCCGTTTCTCTTCAGAGGTGGATAGAGTTCATGAATCCTATGATCAGAATACTTTTACTTATGGAATTTATTTTAAATGATTTCATCGCCCAATGACTTCGCTCTTTGTCGCCAATGATGTCGCTTTTTGTGACACAGGAGAACTGCACTAAAGTAGCTCTTTTTACGTCCCAATCTAGCACGTGAAAGTAAGTTTTTTTAAAAGAAAAACACGTCTTTGACACCGCCGCGAAACGTCCTAATTGTTTTAAACATGCAAATATTTATAACACGAATCCACCGGTTTTGTGCGACCTGCGGCCCGGCTTATTAGGTTATGCATAATCATATTATCTTTCGAAATTATGAGGGTCATAATAATCTGGTTTTTATTTAGAGACACACAAAATACAATTGAGGGAAATGTTGATTAAGTGTAATTGGTTTATTTATATCCTTTGTTGTCCGTGCTAGTTTGGGACGTATATAGAAATGTGAGCAGCTTCTTCGAGTAGAGGAAGAATATTGTGGGATATAAATCTAATGGGTTTTGTGGTAAGAAATTGCCAACAATATTTATAATGAATGCTTATCACAACCCTAATATTTTGCTAAAATTTGCCATGATAGGTTACTTTAGCTTTCATTTGCATCCAAACTCTGCCAGTCATTACAAAATCAGTGGTTACATAAACACACATCAAGCCTGAATCCCTTTAGTAAGATACGCAGAGATCACGTATACGTATACATATCACTTTTTGTCCCGATCCAAACAAACCACTTTCTTTTCATTCACACTCATACTCGTTCTTTTCATTCACACTCATACTCGTTCTTTTCATTCACGCTCATACTCGTACACCTCCTCATACAATCTTAGTGGTTATGAATACTTATACAAATTTTCTTCAATATATCACCTATTTGACTTATCTCCTTACTGTATCAATTCCATCGTAATATCGACATATAAACGGCACCCATTAATTACCGAATACTACGAGTATTTAAACTAAAATACCGTAGCACCGCAAAGTTATCTCCTAAGGTCCATGTTTTGGTCGGAAATTAATTAATAACTGCAATAATTGACCGCTCCGAGCTGTTATTGGGAACTATCACAACATTTGGGTCACGAGACTCCGATGTTCGAGGGTGGACGGATTGAAAGACTTTGGTACTTGCGTGTTTTGAGATTGAAATCAGTCTGTATATAGAAAATAATTTAAGAACACTAGTTACTTATTGGTAGTTTTATTTGATATATACCGCTAAATAACGCTAACTATTAAATGCAATATAACCTGGATTTAATGTAAAGGTCAGTATTTGATAAAATTATTTACTAACGTTTTGTAAATTTATTTCGTGCAAAATTTGGTTGTTGTAGGTTATTTGTTTGACTATTTTAATTAGAATATTAGTAATATGAGCATTAGCACTAGCATCGTAATTTTCTAAAAGTCTTAGACGTCTTGTAGTATAATTTAAAACAGAACATCATCTAGGACAGAATCTATTACCTTATAGAGATATTGATTAACGATAATACTAAGAACTCGAAACTTGTGATACTTCGAAAGGCAGAATATTTATTTTAATTTTATTTATTTGTGCCAATAAAAACTATAGTATAAAATTCCAAAACTTTAATCTCCGGTCACATATAATCCGTTACAAAATTAAACCTGATTAATTCCTAAACTATCAAGACCGTTCCAACCCCAATTCCCTCGTTAACTAGCAATAGCCGACGGGTGCAATCAGCAGCTCTCAACATCTAGTTTTGATACCGCCTGTACCTAGGGAGGCTCCCTACCGATTTCGCACGCGACTGTACTTTATATGTACTCCTCACTGTAAGCAACTTTTGAGTTGTACTTGATTGTACATGTTCGTAGTCTTTAGCTTATCTATGGCATATATATGTTGTTTATCTATGTATGTATATATACATAAACATCACACTCGTCAATCTGTAAAGCAATAAAAAGAGATCACGTATCCCTATCTGTTCCGATCTTGATAAACCACTTTCGCTTCATTGGCATTCACATACCTCGCCTAACATGTATTTACCAGACAAACCTGCCTTTCAATCACTTTCTGGGAGAACAGAACCTTAGACAAATCTTTTCCGTTACTTTTAACATAACCATTCGAAGTTCTTATGACATTTATATAACTTATTAATATGCTTCATTATTTACTCTACTACCCGATCAATTATTTTGTGTCCCTAGCCCCTAAGTGACTTTTACATTAAGCTGTATAATTATATATCACATCTAATACATACATACGTACACATCACGCCTGATTCTCTGTAGAGGGGTAGGCAAAGATCACGGATTCTCATTTGTCCCGATCCTGACAGACCTCTTTCGCTTCATTGACACTCATACATCTTCTCATACACACTCGGTGGTTATAAGTACTCCTAATTTCACCTTTTTTCAATATATTACATCTAATACTAACACAAAACATACATAAGTATATATTATGTATGTAGTATGGTTCAAGAAACCGAAAAAATAGAATTAAGGCGACACACAATAAATATATCAAAATGTCAGAGAAGGTTGTAAGTGGAAATATTTATAGCCTGTCCCTAATACAAGGTATCTTCACCTTAGCAATTCGTACATACATATATTTATTGTCCTTTAATCTTCTGGGACGTAACAAGAATTCTAACTAGCTGCTGTTCTTACCGGGTTGACTTAGAAAGTAATGTTCCCTACATTGCCCGCTAGGGGTAAATGGAATCAAATAGGCGATAGACTAACCACTTGTTACCAATATTTCATTTGTCATCTTCATAAAGTATAGAAAGTTTTACATACATATTATTATATACACATACATTAACGTCCTTTAATCTGTTTTGGGATGGACAGAACCTTGCCAGTATGATAACATCTGCTAGGTCGCTTTTTAGCTTAATTAAGGTTGTGATGTCATATGCAACATTGGTGAAAGGTTGCTAGCCCAATTCCCCATAATTTCCATAATTCTCAGGTAGAGACAATAAATCGCCACCTGGAACGATCCTGACAAATTTCTCTTCCTTTACTCACACCCATTAACCTTCTCATACATGCTCTTCTGTTCTTCACACTACGTACACTTGCCTTGAGAAGAACGTAATAGTCAATTGTAAATGACGACACGGCTTACCGTATGTATGTAGGGATTAATGAATCCGTAACACTGTTTTTGTTTTAACTCACCCTAATTGGCGAGATTCGTGTACATATACTATATCACTTTTTGCATAAATATTCAGGTTGTCATGAGCCATTTACCGTTAAACACTTAGTTATAATAATAATAATACTGTAGGACGTTATTACACCAATTGAACTAGCCCCTTGGTAAGTACATTTAATTTAGTTAGTTCAGTTGTCTCCTACAACACGTTGAAACGAACGGCAGCTAGTTAGCATTGTTTTTACATCTCAATCACGGGATCACTACTCATTTTCCCACAAGATTTATATCTTAGACAAAGACAAGTATTAATTGTACTATACTCGTATTTAGGCACATGCTTTAGAAGACTAATTACAAATTAGGAGGCAGCTAAGCATGAGCCTGGGGCCCGGCTGTCATCTGAAGATTGTGTTGCTATACTCGATGATGTTTTATTATGAATAAATGGAATGTTAAGTTCGCATCGCTGGCAACTGCGCTGCCACTGGCAATGCAGTGGCAGGGATGGGGGAAAAGTATCGATAAAATAAGGGGATATTTTTTGGTAATTTAAGTTGGAGGTCGATAAAATTAATGTTTTGTTTGTGTGAGTGACATGGTTTGATTAATAAATGGTAAGTTTTAGGTATATAAGGTAGTGGTTAATAAAGTAAGAGTTTCTTTTGTGTGAAATACGTGGTTAATTTTGACTTAAATTTAATAATTCCCGGCATGTATTAAAATGTGGTGGTTATTTTTCCATCATAAATTATCCTGTACACTAGATATTTTATTTAACGTAATCATGTAAATACAGGTAAAAAATCAATACTTTTGCGGAACGCTGCAAGAAAATTTTAGTTAGATTTTCACGACGACACGTGAAAGTATCCAAAGATTTATAAAGGCAACTCAAGCTCAACTTTTTCTAAACTATTCTCATTTAATCCTTAATCAAAAAATATATACGAAAGTTGTCTCAAGACTACAAAGGTACGAAATTGGTTTCTTATGACATTAACTATTTCTTGTTCGCATAGCTCTCAAACAATTATTCCCAGCTCAATCTATCGACACTCCATTTGAGCACACCCCTTCCCTTTTGTCGCGCGTCGCCGGCTTCCTTCGCAGACGGCACGCCAGCCTCTCGCTTTGTCGTGAACAATTGTCGGCAAATTAGAAACGAATCGAGTTATTTAATATCAGCGCCACGATGTCGACTAATAACGGTTGACTTCCCATCTCTAGATTATGAGTAATTATGCCCTGAAAGGAGGTTTGAACGATGTAGGTTTAATGGGTTTGCTTCGATGAATGCAGTTTTTAATGGGTGTTGTGTTAGGAAGAAAATATGCGTTTTTTCTGTGCTGTTTTTAAAGGTTATATGTATTATGATCTGCTATTTTCTCTTTGAAACACTATTATGAAACACTCATATGCATTATGTAATATATATTTTTCTTAGCTATTAGACGTTTATATTATACATATACATTCACGTCCCTTTCTCCCTTTTGGGGTGGAAATATCCTCGGAGATATAATATCTCCTAAGTCACTTTTTAGCATAAATATTGGGTTTTTTATACGTTAATATTACTTTTATATCACTCACACATTTCTACCTACTTTGTGTTCATATAACTGTTAAACTATAGTTCTTTAGGATTTACAAGTCAATACACATCTTCAAGACCTGCACTTAAGACAAATATACATGGAAATAAAAAATTCATTATCAAATTTGTCCCTACCCTATTAACCATATTAACGTTACGGGTATAACCAAAACTTCTTCAAACACTTTACACAAATACTCACAAAACTCCATACAACTCAAACCTCCAGTTCCTTCCTTACGAACCCAGAACAGAAGATTAAGAAAAACAATATTTATGAGTGGTGCGTGAATAATTCCGATGCATGTACGCGGCTCTCATCTCGGGAAAGGCCATAAATTCATCGAAATAAGCTTTCAGGAGGCGAAAATACGCAATAAATAAACAGGGGGGCGATTCTCCTATCTTATAAACATAAAAACCTATGAGAAAACATCGTGAGGAAACCTACCTGTTCCCCGAACAGGTTAGTCAGTGCTTATAAATGGTGACATGACTTACAACCTGTCACATTGAGTACTGACTATCTGGTTGACACCATGCGTTCGAGGTGGGCGTAGAATTACTACCTTCGCGATTGTGGAGATGGAAACCTGAACCTGTGACTACCCCGCAAGGGTTAATGGTCGTGAACGCATTGGTCTTTGTCTATAAACATAAGGCTAGGGATAAATTTAATCTATTGGCCGATGGCTAGCAACCTGTCAATAATGTTTCAGTATGATATCGCAACTCCAATATTAATACTAAACAGTGACCTAGCAATTCTTAATGTATCTCCAAGGTTCTGTCCTCCCCAAAAGGAATTGAGGGACGTTAATGTATAATTATGTGGATTGTTTGGAATTTACGCAGAGGTCGGCGTATAAGACATAGATGGTCAGATAGACGTATGGAAAAAAAATTACAGCTGTTTACATTATTAAATCCCAATCTAACACGCTTCCAACATCACGTTATGAGAATCGAACCTACAATACAAGAAGCTCTCGAACCATAATTCAAGCTTCAGGATACTCACGTGTTTTTCATAATAGATATTTTGTATGAGAAATTATTTGTATATATAGGCTGCCATAATCTGGAGATAAGATAAGAAGATGCTCTTTTACAATAAATAAGGAATTAAAAATTAATATTGTATATATTGCAGAACATAATTGAGTCTCTTAATAATATTCAATCCCGAGCTTTTCTAGGACATATAGTCACTGCAAAAAATTTACTAAATAGTGGAAATAGAATCTGTTGGTTGATGGGGTAGCAATTCGACATCATAGCCAATTGACATGATCAGTCAGCAGTCAACATAACGTATATTGTTATTTTTAATATCATCGTATACAGGCGCTGCCTATTATAGTTTTTAAATTATAGACTGGATTTTTATTAAATAGTTTACCTTATAAGAAATTTTAAATATAGTTAATTGCTGCTAGCACAATTGAAAAGACATTGTTTGAAGTCAATAATAATGCAGTAGTATAAAATAATGCAGTGATTCTTTACAAAGCTTTTGCATAGTGTAGGGTGACTATCAATCCATCCAATTTACTCGATAAGAATCAATAGCGAAAAAAATCTGCAAACACTCCAAAAAGCGCCAACACATCGAATACAAAAACAGTTTTATTGATGACATAAATAATACAAATACGCGTATCCCCTCCAAAGAAATCGCTAAGAGGAAAAAACTCGAGATAAACTCCGATACAGGCAAATAAAGTCACAAAATAGTTCCCAATTGTATCGACAGTGATACTGTGCACATCATATTTCATATTTTATTGTTCCCCAAACTGCTACTTTGGGGAAGAATGCCAGGGGCTTTTTTTCGAGATTTCGTAGGGCAACACTAAAGGGTTAGGAGAGTTATGGACTATTTATGTGAGATATGGTATGGTGTACTTTATTATAAATGGCCGCGATTGATGTAATCTTGTTGGCATAAAAGGGTTTTCCGGAGTCTGTTCGAATATGTTTCGATGACTTAATTAAATACATACTTTTATCTGTTTTTAGAAGCTACAATGACGAAATTAATACAGAAATGAAAGTGAATATATACAGTAAAAAATTAAAATTAGATAAGATAATATACTAAAATCAATGTCACAGTTTTTTTACTGAGTGTAAGCTAAGCCTTGAAAAACCTGTATTTTATACTATCGTAAATTTTGCCACTGTTAATCATATTCTGATCATTCTTTACTTTATCCATTCTATTTAATTTTCATTATAACGCCTTCATGATCCTTAAAACTATATTATGTCTTTACTGTCCACTTCAAGAGGAATTTAAAACGTCGCTATATAATCATAGAACTATATAAAATACACGAGTATTCTTTCAAATCTTTTACCCTATCCACTTTTTAAAGATTAGCCGTGAGTATGCATACTAACAATCACAGTGATACCGTAAAGTGCTTTTTCATCGTCATACACCTTCCGCCTTAGCAAACCGGACGCTGAATCCCGTATTTCTTCAATTGTTCACTGCGCTCACAAGGATTATGAATTAGGTTAAGGGAAGATTGGTTACATTCAGTTTATTTAATGTTAGATTGTCATGCATGTCACTTTACTTAAAAAGTATCGATGATATCAAAAATGCTATACCCCTAATGGGTAATATTAATATGTTAAGCGTGAAGAATAGAAGAGCATAAATGAGAAGGTTAATTGGTGTGAATGAAGCAAGAGAGATGTGTCAAGATCGTTCCAGGTGGCGATCGATAGTCTATGCCTATCCCGTTGAGACGCAGAGGCGTGAATATGTGTATGTATGATAAAACAGTTAAAATATGTCAACTTCCATTAAATTTGCAGTATCGGTATTAACAATTATTAAAATAGTAAAATAAATAAAAAAATTAAGGTAATTGTGCATTGATTGTACTGTTAACTTGAAATCTACTAGTAGTATAAAATATACATTTACATCTAATTACATCATCGAATTATATAATCTAATTAAGTACTACTATTGATTATTCTATAATTAATTATTATTTCTTTATTATTTTATTTTGTTTAATAATCCATTAACATTATCGCGTCATTTATTGAAATATGGAATCTCAATAAAGAATTACTATTATTAATAACTTACATTATTCCCAAACCAATATTTATTTATATATATCAAAGGTGGAGGGAACAAGACCTCGTGGTAGGTCGTCGATGCGGTGGACAGACCAGATCAAGGCTGCCGTTTGTGCCCCGGTACACGAATGCACCCGCATGACGGCCAACAGGCAGAGGTGGCGGGAGGTTGTGCGGCGAACCATGTCGGCTGCTTAAGATGCCACGTCATGAAGACCACGACCGCTCTGATAAGAGTGTAACGATTGAGATCAAGATATCACATAAATAACACCACAATTACCATCACCTATCTTCCCCATACTCTAAGAGCGAGCGAAGTTTGTCTCGAGAAGGCTCTATTGTATCTTGTGAGTTATGGCCTCTTTGTGAACTAAGTCTTTTATTGATATTGTATTAAGTCTCCGTACAAGGTTTTAGGACAATCACTGATGTACGTGCAGTGTTTGGAAATATATACATATATATATAAAGTCAAAAGGTTAGTGCTCGTAAATGTCGACATGGCTTACTATCTGGTACATAGAGTACTGACTATCTGGTCAACTTGTGGGTTCGAGGTGAATAATGAAGGCCATAGAATTACCACCTCCGCGATAGCGGGGATAGGAACCTGGATCTCTGACTACCCCGCAAGGGAATGGCAGGTTTTTTAAAATCTTTAGAAAAGGACAGAAACTTGGAGACACATCATCTCCGTAGTCACAAGGATTGATATTCTGGTTGTGAAGATATAGAGAATTTTGGTGACAGGTTGGTAGCCTATCTTTTTACTTGTATTATCTTAATCACTTCCTTCGACATGCCGGGAAGAACACCTATTTAGTATTTTTAATACATTAAACACTAGAAAGGGACTCTGAAATATTCATATATTAATGTGTTTGTTTGCGTCTTAGGTTCTGACTCGGTTAAAGAAATAAGTATAACACTTGTACAGTCGTTATAACACTTGTTCAATGGTCAGAGGTTCACGTGTTCATATACGCAATCGCGGAGTTAGTTATTCGATGGGCAATACAATATCAGGTGTATTTTACTATTGCCTTGTCTATCCTCTTAGTATAGTTAGAATGTTCAAGAAATAATATATATTCAGTTGGGTTTAGACAGGTTTCTTGTTTCATAACTAATTTATTCTACATGACTAATGTTAAGTCACTTCCTATATTGTACGCACAAGAAAGGCAGCTAGTTAGCATTGACTACACTAGCGAGGGAACTCGTGTATTGTCAGAATTTTCGTTTTTGTAAATACTAATATTATAGTTTCAAAAAGGAATAGTAGCGCCATCTCGTTTTGAATAGCGGTACTAGCGAAAGCTTGGCTCAACTTTTCTATATAGAAAAATATCACTAGGAAATGCTTAAAATGTAGAAGTATCTCTGAGTTCGTATTAATTTGTTATTTTAAAAGTAACAATATTGTGTTATTTATTGTAAATTAACATGTGTATTTTTATGCATTATTTTTTTCAAACGTTAATTAGATTAACTTTAGGTGTACAGAATGCAATTATTACCAAAACTTGATATAGTTAAACACTTTTGTTTCATTTAGAAAATATACACAAAATTACAATTGTTAATATAAAAAACCAAATTACAATTACAAAGTTTGAGCTTCGAAGTGGTTATCAGAATCCTGTTTTGAAGTAGTCAAAAGCTTGAATGACCACTGACGTGTTATTTTCTACTCTCTAAGCTTTCAATCCATAATTTCTCTCAGCGTTTTAACATCTACCCTGTCTTTAAATATAGTGATTACTAGAATCGAGAACTTTTATTAACAATTTCTAAAGACATATTCAACCTCTATTACAACCCCAAACAAAACAATATTCAATCCTTGACATAACCAAACAACTGTATTTAACTTAAAAATATCACTAAAAAGCTTCACTTTTTGCTCCGAAGGCTGTATTCAATAAGGCTTCATCGCGCAGACTCGAACCGATACCCAATGTGCTGAAACCGATATCGACAATAGAGGTTGGGCGGGGCGCCTGTCGATGGGCGGTTCTATGAATGGATGTGTCGTAGTAGAATAGCATATTCGTAGTATAGAATTGTAGTATAGAAGAATTTTTAAGGTTATAATGAGTAAGAAATATTAGAAAATGGAATAAATGTATGAAAAATACTAAGTATGATTAAGTTCAAGATTTTTTATGTTACAATAACTCCGAATGCAATATTCTTGTTAATAATATAATTAACAAGAATATTGCATTCGGAGATGTATTAATGTAACTTAAGATACATTAATTGGAAAATATGGGAACCATTAAAGTTAAATTTGAGTAAAAGTGGCTTAATATGTAAGTTTGTATTTCTACAATTATAAGTAATCACAAAATACCGTTAAGTAGAGTTTCAAATTAACCTACCACAGTGACTTAAAAGCTTCCACCCCGATGTTCCTCGAAAAGGTTATTTAAGCCCAAATTACACCCACCCGAATTCCCAAAAAGTATAAATCAAAATTAATTCTCGTTACCAAAAATTCAACTTAATAAGTATTTATGAAAACAAAAGAACTGCTACTTCCTGGCTAAGCACTCTCGGATCTGAATTAACCCTTTCGTTGACACAAAATAAATTCTAATCCAGAACGCCGTTTGGCCAACCGAAAAATTATAATGCAAATAAATTACCTACCGCGCTTTTAGAGAGCTCTTATTTGTGGCGTTGGTTGCTATTTTGGTTTGGTCCTTCGAATCCAGTATAGGTTGCGATAAGATACCATATATAAGATACAGCTTTTTACAACTATGTACTTAATACACAAATTGAAACTAACTTAAAGTACTAATAAAAATAAAATTATATTAAAAGTATAAGTGTAGTTATCGATGTAATCGTACTAAGTTCTTTTTAAATACTCGCTATTTGTACTCATTTTTTACTACATGAGACCGGGTCGTAGCACGTTATAATACGATAAAGAAATAGATACTATTATATCATCTGATATTTTGAGCCAGTTGCATAGGCTGTGGACGCGGGAAGTCTTTGCACTTGTGTTTGTATTTTTAACTGGTATACCCCAAAGGAGATATGATAACATATATATATAATAGTTGAGTGACTCGAGATTGAAAGGGAATATTATAAGGCTGATATCATTTCTAGTGAAGAATCAGGTTGTAACCGATATTAGAGAATTGTAGCATTGATACAGAGGTCTCTTTATTCTCAAAAGCACACTCAACTTTTAGACTTAAAATATTCAAGTAACATTGTCGTATCTATTTAGAATTAGGAAGCATAAGTGTAACTTAACAATAATATTATATTCATTGTTACATTTAGTTATAATTACATTTATGTATATTAGTTATCAGGTCTTTGTTGACTATTCTTTGGTATAACCTCTCTACAACTTTAACTACTCTAAAACGGACAATGCTCTCAAAATGGCTATTTTCATATTAACATTTATTTTCTCTTATACATACACATACATAGATAATCCAATTCTTCTATACTACGAACCTACCTACAATTCCCTAATATCATCTATACTACGAATCTACATACAGTTCTCCAACATAACCTATAACCCAATATCGATGGGCGTGTCCAATAGCCATAAAATATCGGCTTCGACTGCCAATAGACCCCGCCCACATGAGAAAAAACTCGACGTAGAGCGCAGGTCCCGATTCCCGATCGAAAGCAATCTACGAGTACCATTCCTTTGTAGATACGGCAGAGCCAGGCTTTTAAAAGAGGTTTTTTATGTTTTTATTCTAGGAAGGTTGTACAAGGTGTGATGGTATTATTGGGAAAAGTATTGGTATACATTTTCCAATATTTCAGTATACTTTTGATAAAGCGTGACGTAAGAAGTATAACTGTCAAGTTTGTATGGTGTGTATGAGTATCAATGAAGCGGGAATGGTTTGTCAGGATCAGGAATGAGTGGGATACGTGATTTCTGCATACTCCTATGAAGGGAGATGGGCGTGATGTGTAGGTATGTATGTATGTATTGAATTCTTTGTCTAGGATGTTAGTATGATGCTAGTCTTGATCCCGATGTGTAAGAAAAGAGTAAGGAACTAGGTGTCGATGAACTTTAGATTTATAGAACATAGAAATACGCTTCACGACTTGTGTATACACCTTCCCTTTTTCATTGTGGCGGGGTAGTCAGAGGCTTGCGAGTCCATCTTCGCAATATTGAAGGCATGTTAGGTATGGGCCACTGAAAGCCCTCGTTTTACAAGATAGGCATTACCTGACGTGATAAGTAGTGAGCCGTTTCGCCGTATAGAGATTTATGTAATGATAAAATATCTGCGCTTTACTACTTGAGAAACATTGAAGGTTTTGATTAGGTGTTCATTATTATTTTTTTCTTTCTAACAATTCAAATGCATAATAAGATAAACTTTAATATTATTATACCTTACGTGATATATGTATGTTCAAATAAAATCATAATACACACTAGCACTTATAAAAATAACTTAGTCGTTATTGTACTTCCTATCAAAATATTATATTAATTCTAATGCTGTTGATATCTTAATTTGGCCTATCCAAATAATCAGCAGTTGAAAACAGTAATCGATTGACCATCAATCATCATTTCTTCAGTATAATAAGGATCACCACCCAAAAAAATATTTTTTTTCATAAAGGACCTATATATACCTGTCATATCCTTACGTCATATCCTAATCATATCCTTACTACATTACACATTACTCAAGTTACTAAATAATGCCTTAAAATTACTGTTTATTAAACCTATACTACGAATCAAACCTACCTATAACTTCGTAGCAGTTTCCTTATCGATAGGCGTGTGTGTGCTACGGGCGGTCCGAGCGCTCTCATTGGCTGATTGGTTCCGATCAATAACCAATAACGTGGAGAAAAAATTGGAACCAATTTCAAATATGATTTTCTGATTGGTTCGTTGAAAGTATACGTAGATAGTAAAGGTGGAATATAAAATAGGATTTTAGTATTGAAATACATACTTTAGAATAAGTATACAGATGATAAGGTTTTGGTTGACATAATAAAATGGATCCTTTGCAATGCGTATTAACATTAATTTACGCTTTTATATTCATTTTGGGATAGACAGTATAGTCAGAGACATAATAACTAATTCGTCACCTACTTTACTATCGGAATTGTTATTAATACAAGAAACAGATTACTAGGTCATCACCCCTTGCAATTTGATATGTCATTGACCCTTAATCCCTTAGTCGCTTCGAACAACCTTTTGAGAAGAAAAACACTAGTTCTAACTCTATAAACCTCAGTATAACACAGTACAAAATTTAAATCTTATAAAATAATACAATTCTTCTTATCCCGGAGCGGAGGTACAGTCGGAAAGAAAAGCGCCCGAGGCATTAATGTTCATTTGCCCGCTTATTATAATTGTCTCTTCGCAAAAGAATTCTCGGGAAGGGTTAATTAGCATCGCCGAAGAATTGAATTAAAATATACGGGTGGGAATGTGTGGATAGGATTTATAATATATTATATATTAGTTGAGTATTTACTAGCATATGTATGGCATATTATATCATAAGTTATATAATGATTAAATATATTAAAGGTGCAATTGATATTGAGTGTCATATATGCATATCATACCAGAACAGTGTTTCATGTTTCTTGATCATAATAAATAAAATTAACTTAATTATTTAAATATGGTATTGAGTATACATTTTTCTTTAAAAGAGCTTAAACTGTTGGGTTTGTTCTAATTTTGGTAGTTTGTTAAACAGGGGTACCGGGCCATAACTTTATTTTGGATCAAGCCTCTTTTGGTAACGGGTAAGTCTATCATTAATATTCTATATAAATGAGATCATGACCCAAATCGTATTACTAAAACTAACCAAAACATAAAATTACTCCATTTTTTTCTGATCAAATCAAAAGAGTTTTAGGGTCATGAATGCATATTGTAATTATATTACTAAAAACATCAATATTTGAATCAGAAGTCCTATCCACATAACCCCACCCAGCTCACAATAAGCAACACAATAAAAAATATAAGTTGGAGACAGATCGCGTCTACACAGAAAAAAGAGAAAAGCACCCGAGCATTCCGCGGAGGGATATCTTTTATCTTGTAATTATTTTTATCCTTTTTTGAAAAAATAAAGAAAGAAAGAAAGGAGCAAACAAAATAATAATTAGTTTGTCTGAAGCAGCGTTCGTCTTTGTTCCTTAGGTATTGATATTAATGGGCTGTAGTGTTCTAATTATGAATTAAGCTTTGTAAAATTAATTCAACAAGGTAAAACCTCGTATTCCTTCAAATAGGTTATAGCGAGTATCCATTAGATTTTTACCACCTACGTTGGGTATTGGTTATCAAGTAAATTTGGGTTTTGAGTGAACAAAGAGAGAGAGAGAGTGCTCGGTTGATAGTGGACACTCAATTTTTGACTACTCCCAAAGGATTGTATTGTCCTAAATGCGAATTTATGTACATATAAAATTATTAAAATAAGTTTTGATAATGACATTTTTGATATATAACATATACGAGTATATACATATTTTAGAATCTATGCTCTGCCTTCCAAAATAAAAATGATATGCAACATTAAATGAAAACACATCACGACTAAAACTGTTTTGCGGAGTAATCAGTGATTTGAGTACTCAACATTTTTGGGTAACTGCTGTGTTATGGAGATCAGAGAAGACTTAAGATTATGTTTCAATAGTTTCCATTACCATTGTTATATTGAATTTCACAATCATACATACATACACATCACACGTGATTCCTTGTAGAGGGGTAGGCAGAGATCACAGATCTCCATTTGTGCCGATCCTGACAGACCACTTTCGCTTCATTGACATTCATACATCTTCTCATACACTCGGCGGTTATAGGTACACCTAACGTAACCTTTAATTTCACAATCAAACTACAAAAAACATCGAATACAAAAATACATACGTATATCCCAAGTATAATATGCTTAAGATCAAGAGAAGAAAAATCTTTAATATTTGAATTCATCTACCAGTAGTATAATTTTAAATAATAATAATATTTGAGACACTATTACACCAATTGAACTAGGCCCTTGGTAAGTTCAATAAGAGTTGTGTTAAGGGTACTAATCAACATATCTTTTAAACATTTATATTAACAATCGTTAGATGAATACGTATATATATATCATATATAATCGACCAGACGTATTCACGACTTTTAAACCTTTGCAGGGTTTTCAGTCGTTTAGGTGTCCATCATGCAATTGCGGAGGTAGTGATTCTATGGCCACATCGAACCCACGTGATGGCCAGATAGTCAGTACTAATGTGACAGGTGGTAAGCCGTGTTGCCATTTACACTCTGACTATTATCTATTCAGGGAGCAAATCGGTTTCCTCTCGACGTTTTCCATCACTGTAGTATTCGGTGCATTTCGCAAATGTATTTTTATTGCGAAAAAGTACGTAGACAATCACTAAACATCATTTCCATTAGTACATGCTCTGAGGTTTGAACCCTGTACCGACTGATACAGAGTCAAGCCCCAAACAACTGAGCTACGTCGAATTATTATATGTGGAGATCTTTTTAAAATCGTCAGGAAACTTACCTGTTCCCCGAACAGGTAATAGTTAGTGCTTGTAAATGGCAACATAGCTTACCACCTGACACATTGAGTACTATCTGGTCAACACGTGGGTTCAAGGTGGCCATAGAATTACTACCTTCGCAATTGCGGAGATGGACACCTCAACCTCTGACTACCTCGCAAGGGTTTATGGTCGTAAACGCGTTTGTCTTTTTGTTTTTGTCCATATATAACCAATGGCCATCAATAAAGCCCGAAACAATTCCGGTCCTAAACTATAAACACTTATCCCTTAAAAGCCAGGGGGCGTAGGCAGAACTCTTGATTTGTGCCTCTCTTAATTGCTACCACCTATAAAAGGGCAATCTCTAATCGAGGTGGCCAGAAAGCAATAATGGATTGGCGATAGGTCAGTGTGGAAGCGGATTTTTGGGTGTATTTGTGGGATGGTGGGATTGGAAAAGTAAGAGATGTCTGTAGAGTTTCTTGGCATTTCTTCTCTACAGGTTTTCCTTTAAAAAATGTCAATAGTTAAATTAGATTTTTAATTTTTTATTAATACTTTGTCATTTTAAGGTAAATTTTTCATGTGAACATGTTTTGTTTTTCCTTTTCATATTTCATTTCAGTGGAAATCTCAAGGTTTTTTTAAATATTATAACGTCAATACTACGTTAATATAATAAGCATTATACATATTAATGCATCAGACTGTAACAAGATCTAATAAATAAATTTATTACTAATAGAGACTATCAGAGTGGAAGGGCGGTTCGTAGGGGCCGGCTCAATAAGACATATAACAGTCAGATAGACTTTACATTGAAAAAGGAGTACCTGTAACCGCCGAGTGTGTATGAGAAGATGTATGAGTGTCATTGAAGCGAAAGTGGTCTGTCAGGATCGGTACAAATGATCTCTGCCTACCCCTCTACAGGGAATCAGGTGTGATGTGTATATATGTACCATCACATAGATTTTATTAATTTATATCTCATTAATTATTTAACTTAAATCTTTTTTTGAAGTATTTAAAAATCAAAAGCTTTCTTTTAAAATGACGTACCTGCAGATAAAAATATATAATAAAAATCCACAAAAATACAAATTCATATCCACCCTAACCTCCACGGAGGTCGATAGCAACCTTTGAGTCCATATATCACTCGGCACTCGACTTACACCGCATCCGGAACTAAACAAAACTCCGGGAAAAAACACTTAAATCACTTATCCCTACTACATACATACATTCCTTTAATCCATTTCGGGATGGACGCAAAGTTGTAGATACGATAATATCTCATACTACACTTTTAGCATGAAATTTGAAAATGGTATTACATACAATAATATCTACTAGATATAAATACTACTAAAATACTGTCTTGGGAACCCTACCACCCCCTGACAGCGATGAATATCTTCTATGTAATTAAATTTTTATTTCTTCTTTAAGTTTATAGTTTTAATTTGTTTACCCATGATTACAGTACCTAAATAAATGTTCTTTTTTAATACTACGTCACTAAATAGGAAGTACTATAAAATAATAAGTTAGTATAAAAGTGGTAGTCTACACGACGTGTACTCGTATGTATTTAAACCTCCTTTCAACTTCCAACCTCCATGGAGTTAATCTTCGAAAGACACTGGTTCATCGGATTAAGCCAACGCAACGCCACCCATTTGAATAATTTTTACATTTATAATCGGTAGCAAGGAGCGCCTCAGAGATAAGGGTAGAGACGAGTAGCATTTATTTTATTTCATTGGTACAACCGGTTCAATATTTATTTAAATTTAAATAAACAGTGCCAAGGAGGTTGTATATAAAAGTCTGTGGTATATTGTGGCAAGGTAAATTTCTTCCTATGATTGGAGTTCGTGGTTGAAAATATAGGTAGGTGAATTGAAGATATTAATTAGGTGTTGTTAGTGTCATCACAATTCAAAAACTTTAATACAGGGTATGCAGAGATTAAGGATTCCAATGTGTCTTGGTCCTGAACCACTTTAGCTTTATTGACAATCATACTTGGCGGTTATGTACTTCAAACGGCAGTTTTTTTCGGTATGGCGTCTATCTGACTGTCATAATTATATCTTCATCAGCCTAATAATTTAAACAGTTGTAATAAATGAGATTGAAATAACAGTTTAATCACTTAATGATCTAGGTAAATGTAAATATATTTCTGAAAATCATTTTTGAACTTCTCGAGTATTTTGTATCAAAACCGCAAATTCCTAAAAAATACAAATTGGCATATTATTTTATTAATTATCTGAGACCGGGTCAAAACACGATAAATTTATAAAGATATGTGATTACCTTTATTTTGCCCGACGTTTCGACCCAGTTGCATAGGCCGTGGTCGCGGGAAGACTAGCTAGCAAGCTAGACTAGCGGGAAGTCCGTCACAGCTAAAATGTCTGTCTACCCTCACAATTGGAATTTTTGTTAATTCATAGCACGACACACTACACTCACACTATCCGAAGACACATCCGCAGTTACGCCACGCGAATATAATCCCATGATTACTGGTTCCCATGTTTCTGACAGCCTAAAACCATCCTCACGATTGAAATTATTGGGATGTTTTTTAATTTCAATAGCCTCACGAACAACTCTGGGATAATAATGTTGTTCCGTATCATGTTGGCATATTATATCCATCATTGCCCATTCGACACCCACTTTTTACATATTTTTTTAATTCTTTACTAAGCCATTCACCACTAAAGTTATGTCGGCTGAAGTACAAACACTGATGCCACGGCGTTTGCACTCCTTGTTATTCCATCGCCATGGTTACACCAACTCCGCCAGCCGCCACAACCGAAGAAAAACGAAATAGAAGCTCCATTCTTCTCTTCCTTGTTCTTGGGTTCGTTCCAGTTGAGGATCCAAATCTTATCCCAAAGCGAACATATTTAGCCAGTTTGGCATCACAATTGACTAAATATTCAGCCGAAAATAATTATTTGTAATTTCAACTTTCACTGAGCTGCTGACTTTGTTGACGCACCATAGACGACAGTTTACAATACTTTGACCGACTAAAAAGCCCTAAATACCTATCACCTATCCAGTAAGTAAGTATCTATAACACCAACACAACCTAACAGAAAACAAAGCAAAACCGAGTTGTTCCAATTAATTGCACAGACATTTTATTTTTAGTTAAAGTGGACTAAGAGAGTTCTTCACAACGACCGTGTGAGAGGGGCCTAATTGACATGTTCGCTTCCTATTTATTGTGTGGAGGGCCCTTTATAGTGACGTTTCTAATTGGATGACTGACAGTTGCATAATCTGTGTATTGTCATGGATACATGGTGTGATGCGTATTATGACAGGCAGGTTACAGTTAAAGAATGAAATGAAAAAAAACTTGTTTGGTTACAAAAACAGTTGTTGTATCTTTGGTTTTACATACATATACTTATGTAAGGTAATCAGATATCTTTATAAAATTTATCGTGATATGACCCGGTCGCACATAGTTAATAAAATGAGTGTAAATCGCGAGTGTTTAAAAGTAACTATATAGTTATGTAGTATAAAAATAAAATACACATAATTGAAACTCAAAAAGATGCTATCTGTATGATTCAAAAAAAGAAGTGAGATAGGATGTTGCTATAGTAAAATTTACAGCACTAGTATTATATCGATGCCTGATATATGTAGGTGTATGAAGATTGTGATTCCTTAGCTGTAGATTAGCGGTCGAGTGACCATCGCATCGCTAAATTAAATTGTCAAAGCCACTTGATAATCACTTCTTACCAGATAGTCAGTAACCAACGTGACAGGTACTATGTCACATGTAAAGTCATTGTTCACTTATGGAAAAAAAGATTTCTTACATTGTTTCGACTCGCATTGATTTTACAGTACATTCATCGCAAAGTCTAATGTTTTTACATTACATTCATTGAAAGTCAAACTTTTGCCTGACACTGGTTTCACTAAGCATTGAAATTTTACCGATGAGTGGATTTTTTCTCAAACGTACATTCAGCGTAAATCTCATGGTGCTAAGAAAGAATAACGATTATATTAATACTACTCACATACGTTTTTCCTCTTAAGCTTCAACAGTGTAGGAAACCTTTAAAACATTCCATTTCGAGAACAAAAGCTTAACCCCTAATCAGAAGCAGTGATTTCCGAAACAAAGGAGCTTCAGAGAAAAAAAATAAAAACAAACGAACGTCCGTTAATTTGCCATGAAATGATTTTAACCCTTTCATCACGATAAAAATTCAATTTGGGCTCGAGGCATTCATTTCCTCGCGACGTTTGACAGTATCTGTGCCGATACAACGAAAGAAAAGGGGTTAAGTATGAAAAAAGTTAATTTGAAAAAGTTTCGCTCGGAAAGGAAATGAACCGGCCTTAGATTAGGTGGATTCATTAGGAGATACAATTGATTGCATCTTTTGAAAGCTGCTTTTATATTTACTATTTCTGAAGACACTATAAAGCTTATTTATAAAGCCTTTGCCTAATTACAATCTTACTAAATATCCCATTGTAAAAGTATATCATAAGTACATTACATCACAGTATGTGATGTAATTATCTATATATAAAATTATTTTACAACGGTAGAATTTCTCTAAGAGACAACCAGTGTCAGGCATAAGTTTTGACTTTCAATGAATGTACTGTTCTTGTACTTGTATTAAATGCAAATATTTGACTATGACTTTATCAAAAGTCAACAAAACGGTTACAGTAATCACAGCCCCTCATATTTCCCTTTATTCTAAACATATTTCACTCTTCTTCATTGACCATACACCTCTACATACACACTGGTTATAGGTAACATTCTTCAACCACTTCTCTACAACAAAACAAACAATAAAACCTAACCCTTTCCTACAATTAAAACGGAATCCCAACTTTCCATTCCCACCGATCCTTGATTGGTATCTGTTTGAAAAATTAAGAAAAAACAAAAGATTCCGAAAAGGATTCTTAATCAAAGCCTCTTTGAAGCTTCATTTCACTGCGCTTTTTATTTATTTGAAGAAGACTTCTATTGTCTGGGTTATTTATTCATAAGAAATGAGGTTTTGGATCGTTCCTTTTTAATTATTTATCAGATTATTTAGTACTGAGTTCAGAAATGGTTTAATATATTATCTATATTATGCAACACATATACGTAATACGAGTACATACTACACAATCTTTAGCGGATAGTCAAAGGTTTCGGCAATTGCGGAGTTTTAAGCTCTAGTATCTTAAGCATGTAACGTGATTCTATATCGTTGTCTTCTTAATACTTATAGTAATTCTAATAGAAACATTATGCCTTAGTTTCTTCAGCAAATTTTATGACCTTTACTTACAATGCACGAAGATATAGAAAGAAGGACTGTATGTACAGTCAACGCTAAAAGTGCAGGCCCAGTTACTTTGTATAAGGTTTACGTTAATAAAGACGATATTTTTCATTTCGAAGCACGTGAACGCATAGTGGCCATGACAATGCATAGAAATGCCAGTTTTAAAAAGATAAATATTGTATTTTAAGCTTAAACTAATAAATATTGTCTTTTAAGGTTTAATAAACTTAAACCTTATAATAAGTTAGTTACTGGGACTGCACTTTTAGCGCTGACTGTACATATTTAAAGATATAGAAAGAAGAAATTTAATATGTATGGAGATACTGTATTTGTTCAACATACAGAATCAAGCTTGGTTACCAAAAGTGGATTCCATTACCGTGAAATGTTCATACCATAGCTGACACCTAATTAGATGTTTCAGTATTACGATGTGACTGACTATTATGATGGGTAGTTACCCCTTTGTATTTATGGTTCGCGAGCTATTTGCATATTAGATGCTTGTGTGTATAACGGGAGTGCGTGTATGCAGAGGTAAGTGTGAAAATTGTGTCAAACAAAAGCTGATGAGATGTCACGTAGTAGATAGAACATGTACCTTTTTTCATTCAAGAAATGTTTAGTTTTCCTTGTTATCCCTTACAAAGTTATGTTAGTATAGTTTTGATCGGTACCTGTAATATTATAAACATATATTTACTTGTACATATTATTATTACAACGAGTTGGTTCCGACATAATATCATTTTGTTAAATGATACAAGCAAAATATTTTATTGCATGTTCTTCCCTATTTTTCATATTTTTTAGCGTATGTGATTGTGTTTGGGTGAATAAACAATTATTATAAAAAATCACCACAATATGATTAACAAGATTGGTCACCCATCCAGAACCTACCACATTGCTTAACTTCATTAATCAAACAGGAACAGGTATGTCAACGAAACTAGAGTTGTTAATATTAATACAACAATGTCATTAAGGCACTATACCTGCTAAAATACATTAAAATGTTTTCTCATAACATAACTCGTATACCAGAACACACGCACAATAACTTAAAAACTTCCCAACCGGGAACGAACCTGAAGCTTAAGGGTCGTAATGAGATGTACGAGATGGATTTTCATTGTACTGCAGCACTAATTTCCATTAAAATTAAGCCAACAGTTACTTTTACGGGCATTGGTTTACTTTTCTGTTGAATGTACAGAGCACAGAAAGGTTAGAACTGCCATGTGAATCTCCGTGGCGTAAATAGTTAACTAATAGTATAAATAGTTAACTAAAACTATATATAATAATAGTTAACTAATAATAGTGAACACTAATCATAAATATTTTTCTTTCTTTCTTTCTTTCTAATCGAGAGGTCTCGATTCACGGTGAAGGCAGAGTTAAGAACTACGCTTTTCTTCTGCTTTCCAGTCTGGTCGTTGATTATATACTATACAAGTATTGATCTTTATATGATAAGTACATATTTTTTAAATATACATTGACTAGTACCGTTAACTATTATGTGAGAACGCTATGTCGTTTACAAAACAAAAAAAAGTCAATTGTCAACGCGGTTGTCAATCCCATACATTTTTCCTCTTCTCGTATCTCAGTTCCTTCATGGGAAACCTGAACACGTTTGCCTTCTGAACCTGAACGCGTTTCTTTATTAAGCCATTCACCACTAAGGTTATGTCGGCTCAAGTACAAACACTGATGCCACGGCGTTTGAACTTCTTGTTATTTCATCGCCATTGTTACACTAACGCCGCCAGCCGCTACAACCGAAGAAAAACGAAATCGAAGCTCCAATTCTTCTCTTCCTTGTTCTTCGGTTCGTTCCAGTTGAGGATCCAAATCTTATCCCAAAGCGAACATATTTAGCCAGCTTGGCATCACAATTGACTAAATATTCAGCCGAAAATAATTATTTGTATTTTCTTTCACTGAGCTGTTGACTGTTGACGCACTATAGACGACTGCGTTTGTCTTTGTTTTAAAAATATGTTGCGCTTTCCACTTCTATACTTTCCAACTCTAGTGGAGTGACGTGTGAAGTCGTAACGGCGTAATGGCGAGGGAGCCGCGACGAAGGCATTAGCGCGGCCCATCCGCTGACGGAATGTGCGTTGTTAATTATTTTCATCACACTTACGGGCCATGAGAGTCCGGGATTCGAGGCTGTGAGCGGCTGCCTGGGTTGTCAATGGTGTAAAGTTTAAGCCTTTTGTGATTTAAAAATATCGATGATTTTGGTTGATTGATTGACGATGTTTATGTTAGATACTATACATACATACTCACAAATCACGCCTGATTCCCTGTAGAGAAGTAGACAGAGATCAAGGATCTCGATTTGTCCCGATCCTGACTTCGCTTCATTGAAACTCATAAACATTATCATTTACAGGCAGTGGTTATAGTTACTTCTAACGTCACCTTTATTTAATATGGCGTCTATCTGACTCTCATATGTAAGATGTACGATATATTGCAAAGAAGCTGATTGTAATCAATACAAATCCCCGACCAACAAGGAACTTTATACATTAAACCATGCAAGATCTTAAAAAAATAATGCAATTAAGTCAGTTATGTTGCTGATACATGATATTGGGAGATATTATATAGCCGAGGTTCTGTCCACTCAGAAAGGGATTATAAGACATGAATGTATGTGTATATGTAGTTGCCCACAACCATAGATAATTATGGAGTTCAATAATATTTGCGACTTGCCTATCACCTAAAAATATCAATCAAAACTCTAACCGTCTTACTACATGTCGGTAAAGAGACATTGTTGCATGTTATCCAATTTACAAATCAAACCGTTTACTGTTCCATTCATAGGAGTAAACAGTAAACAAACTCACGCACAACTTTATTATGTTAGCAAAAGCCCTTGTCCCGAGAAGGGAGTAACTCAACTACCCCGAAAAGTCTTAATCATGGCGGAGAGACATTAACTGTCAAAAAAGCGAACTTTAATCTCGAAACTCCGCGCCGCTGTCATCGGCCACCTAATTTAAAGCCTCTTAAGACAATATGCAAATAAAACGTTACTTTATTATTGTTTTCTTCGCAAACTCCTATTAATTAGACTATGTGACAGTTACACTTTATAAATCCGGGTGTTTATGCTGTGTTTACTGCGGGGTAGAAGTAATGCAAGTTGAAGTTTAAAGTGCACGTATTAATATGTCTTTAAATTGCAAGAATTATTTGTTTATCCATGTGTTGATTATTTTTTCTTCATATTTAAACATTATATCTAAAGATAATATGAAGGAAAGGATAACAAAGCTTCATATTAAAATGAAATATGTACGTGTTCACTAAACTACGAATTATGTGATAATATAATAAAACTCACATTTTCGAAACTCATTCTAGGTGGACTTAGCCAAATCTTCATAATAACATTAAGCTTCAATATTGGAGATGTTTAGGCATAAATGTATCTTGTAACATTATAATATGTACCTTGCAGATAGGAGACATAGGAATATTTTGACCGATAACAAAATAAATAAAAGTGTTAACTCCAGTACATACAAACATACACATCACGCCCATTTCCCTACAGAACTGTCTTACATTCATCGGTCTTAGGTACTACAAAATATATCAGGGTACATTTGTGAACAACACACTAATCACATGTAAACGCACTCAAATCTCAACTCGGTTAAGACTCGTCGCCTTCACAGATAAATATAATGCTTTAAAGTTACGCCGTTAGCACTCACAAGGTGTGCAGAGACTTAGCAATAAACAGTTATTTATGCCTGCTAATAACTCAGGAATGTTAATGGGGTATTTTTGCAAGTTTAGGTATTTTTATTCGTTAGATATGACGGGAATTTTCGGTGTAAATTAGCCGTGTTATTGTTCTTTTTAAGCTTGGGTTGTATTTGAAGTATTTATTCTACGTGATGGTATTTAAGATGATATTGAGTTTTGTGTTGGTATGGAAATTAAGGAATTGTAACCAGAGTCTATTTATCTCGGGAATCCTACACAAAGTATACTCTCATACAATGGGTGGGGCCTAAGTCCATTAATGATTTTTGCAAAATCGTAATTTGATCGATAGACTCTGTCTATCTTAAAAGGAACATAGAGGCGTGAATATATGTAGTTCAATCGAAGTTTAATAATGGTGTGTTTACTTTGTGGAGTGCTGTCATCAATGGTTAAATGAGACACTTTTACTACTTTACTAATAACTTATACTATTACTGAAGTCCGATTGATTTTGATTATGATTTTTTTAAAATCAGCAATGGACTTGTACCCTGACTTAGTCCCTGTTTCAGTGACTAAAAATACAAAAAAATCATTGAATGTAGATAATTGCGTTGTCCCCTGGGGCCTTAGTCCACTAATGCGTTTTAGCACACGCACGTCAATGTCAGATCAGTAATAGTGTAAAGTAAAAATCTGCAACAGTGTCAAATTTCGCTTAAAAATGCCCAAATTTGACACTTTTGCTAATCTACTACCAATTTCACACTATTATTGATCTGATATTGATCTGTTATTTTGCATAAAGCATTAACGGATTAAAGTCCCTGGGTTCCTACAACAAGCGGACAAAACAGCTGGTTACACACTCAAGTGTCAGACTAACATGAAATTTGTTCCTCATATTCAAAATACAACAAATCAAAAACGATTCGAACAAAACTTGACAATTAGCCTCTTGGGTGTCTCTTACAAGCTTTCCTTCATTAGCATAAAATGACAATTAAAATTCCGCCCGTTCACCGCCTTAAACTTTATTATAAGATATCCCGACGATAACTCGGCAAAATATAAATAAAATTACAATGGAATAATCACGCTACACAAACACTGGTATCTTATCCCTGCTTCAACCCTTCTGAACGTGGTCGGGTTATCTTGAACTCAAATTGTTAGGAATAGGGTTGGTTTTAGTTACCAAGGTGGAGGTTGTAATGTTAACCGATGGATTCTGCAAAGCTATAAAGTTGGGTTATGTAAATTGTGTTGTGTGTTTTTACAGATACTTACTTGCATATTTCAGTCTGTAATATCCCAAGGGTCGTCCCAATATGTAGCAGAATTACTGAAACTTTTGTATTAGTTCTGTTTCTATGGATTTCGTTTTATCTTACCCTTTTTTGTTAGAATTCAATGTATATTGGGAAGAAGAGATATTAGCTCATTAAAAACCAATATTATTAAAGATAACTATAAGAAAGTGACACTCAAAAATACCTCTAGATTTCCATATTTCTTAGAAGACAAGGTACAATAAATACAAAACAAATGATAATATGTTACATTTTATATAAAAGAAATGTATAATAAACAGAAAATGATTACCTGCAAAGAAAAAAACTATTTTGTTTTCCTTTTAACACATTCACAGACTCTCCCGAGATCTTTCTAGTCTTCCTAGGTCTCTATTGAAGGCCTAAACACCACCTTATGACACGTTCTTAGAAATCCCAGCTGGACTGTTTGACTGTGTCAGACCTCGATTCACTTTAGTTGAACTAGTATTAAACTTAACTATTACGTTCTGTATTTACTTACTAACTCGCTAATTGACTTTATTTTTCTATGCGAATCCAATGCAATTTGATTTGCGATTTTAATTGTTTTTTTTAATTATTTATTTAATTCTCAAATGTACGTCACCCTAATAGGTAACCTTTCGGTGATGTACTAATATACGTACGTACGTATTATGGAAGATTCCGTAAGATATGTTTAAGCAATAGGTCAGGCAATCAATAATATTGAATTTCCTAAGTTTATATAATATTTTATATTTCACGAATAGGCTATACATAATCTACAAATGATTTTTGCAGTGTCTTATCCTATAAAGCCTTTATAATATACGTAGTATATATTATTCGTGAGTTTATAAAATAACATTTAGAAATTCAGGTCTGATATGGTACAAAGTACACATACATATAATGAATGGCATTACTTTGATAAAATAATATTAGGAGAATCGCTCTCTAGCAGTGGTCATCTTTTCTTTAAGAACTTAATACCTTGTTGACTAGATATACTGAGGGATTTGAAATGATGTTGGGGTTTATTTACTATTGACAAGTTGAGAAATAAGTTGTTGATGCTTCGTTTCTGAAACATTATATTAAGTATGTGTAAAACTGCAAGCCTGTACCTTTAGAATGATATGCAGGTATCACCAATTCTTTATAGTAACGTGTACTTGAATAATTAAGTTATTAGTCCATCGTAAGCTTTATAACAGCGTCCTTCAGTTGATTATTCCAACATTTTCCGACATTCGTTTCCAGGTTCATTTATTTATCTATACAAGACAAGAGACAAAGATCCTGTCAAACAAACAGTTTCCAACTACTACAACTATTTGATGATTATAAGTAATCCACTATTAACTTGACTCCTAACTTATCCCACCAACTATCCCGAAGTAAACGCGCCTCCACGATGTTAATGATGTTCTATTGACACGGGCAAGCGGTCGTTTCCGAACCGACATTGAAAGAAACTCCCCGGTCAGTGTAAATAGGGCTTAATAGGTTCTTATTCAGGCTGCCCACCCTGAATGGGCATTGCGGATTGATAGAGCGACATGAAAGGTTAAACCTCTCTTTCAGTTTAATAGTGGGACGGTTTGGCTGCAATCGACTTGTGTTTGTAGTGGGCTTTTTTGATAAAGGAAACTGTGGTAGTCTTTATAATTAAAAGATACGGCGATACAGTTCACTACCTATGACGTTGGGTGCTATCTCTCTAGGAAAACGCAGGCTTCGAGGGTCCCATACCTAACATATCTTTTAACACATATGCTTTATATAAATATATGTCTTTTCTCAGGTTAGGCTTTAGCATTGTGTGATTGCTTCGAAATATTTAAAACATGTCTATCGCCTATGGTTATGCCTATTGCCCTCGAAATTACGGAGATGGGCACTCAAGCCTCTGACAACCCCGTTACATTAAAAAAGGGAGTGTACACAAGTCGTGAAGCGTATGTATGTATGTCTAAAATTACCACCTTTTGTACCATTCATACATAGTTTTATTCCACATATTCAAATCCTAAGCCCCACTAAACTAAAAGGTAATATCCAAATGCTTAATAAGAGGTTTAGTGAGCAAACCGATGAGTCCCCAATCAGCACTCAAGTGGCTCTCCACAGGTGAGCAAGTTCACGGCTAACTTTCAAGTGGCAGTACGGTGCCCTTGGTGCAGGGAAAATTGTGTACACGTCAATTTCGATTGGGCGGGAAGTAGTATGTAACAAGAGGTGTTGGATGTATTGGTTTCGGTGCTGTCGAAGGATCAGTAGTTTCACTGCATCAAGTGCCTACTCCATATATGTATTGTTGTTGTGTCAAAATTTAGTGTATAAATAATAGTGTAATGTCGAAATGTACCAATGTAAGCAGTGAATAAATGTTTTTTTTTCTTTATTGGTCAGGTGGCTGGAGGTAATTTTGCGTGAATAAAATTATATTTTGTCAAGTTTATATTATACTTGAGAAAAGGTTTACGACCGTGTGTTTTTTCATCATAGAGAATAAATAAATACATCATTTCTTAATTCTGTTAGAGGCTATGTTAAAATATTATAATAAAAAGATTGTGTAAGAATAGGTTTAAATTTTAGGTAAGTTGTAATATATGACTTAAAATGACGTGAATGTAACATAACATTATGGCAAGAAAAACTAATAATCAATAATTATGACATAATATTATCGCTTTGATAAATTATAATAAGTACGAGCATAATATTGTAGAGCACTATTAAACCAATTGAACTAGCAGCTTTGTAAGTCAATTTAAGATTTGTGTTAAGGATAATCGACGTATATTTAAGAAATATGTTATATATAATATATAATATAAATATAAATAAGTACATATTTCTTAAATTATATATATTAATATTATTATATATAGATATAAAGATTATATTATACTTACATAGATTACGACATTATTTTTAACTCTGCCTCCACTAGAAATCGAACCTAGAGCCTCACAATGATCATATATACAATTTTTGGTTACGATATTACTATTAAATTTCACACATATTCCCCTTATTGCCAACTCCATAGTCACCCCACACTCCCACTAGTCTTTGCATAGAAGTTAGCGACCATTGTATTGACTCGCGCGCCGTTCGGAGTTAATAATGCGATTACGCTAATTAATTAAGCACCTTCATCTATGTTTGTTGAGGTGCTTGAAACTTGCTAGTTTGCCCCTTCATAGGACCTTTGGTTAACTATGATAGGTTTTGCTTTGTGGGTTATTTGGTATGTTTGTACATGCATACATACATATTTACGATTAACATATATATGTTCACGCTTCTAATTCTCTAAACGGATATAACGTCGATCGCCACTTGGAACGGTCCTGATAAATCTATCTTGGGACTCTCATAGAATTAACCTTATCATACATGCTCTTCTGTTTTTCACGCTACTTACACTTGAGAAGAATGTCTCCAATTTACAATTTGATCTTAAGTATATGTATGTAATTTTGTAGATAAAAGTTGACATCCCTATTTGATATTTAAATGATAGTGAGTAGTTATTTATAAACACTCGCGATTTATACTCATTTTATTAATTATGTGAGACCGGGTCAAATCACGATCGAAGACTTCCCGCGACCACGGCCTATGCAACTGGGTCGAAACGTCGGGCAAAATAAAGGTAATCACATATCTTTATAAATTTATCGTGATATGACCCGGTCTCACATAATTAATAAAATGATAGTGAGTAGTTAACTTTATTACGTAAGATGTCCCTATAACCGCCGAGTGTGTATGAGGAAAGCCAATGAAAGTGGTGTATCAGGATTGGAACATATGAGGATCCTTGATTTCTGTCTATATATGTGATATGTATGTACGTATTGTTGTAGACATTAGTTGAATTTGGTTAGATTACACGCACTTCATAGATAGATTCACTATATAGTCAATCAATTTCACATTTATTTTACCGAAGAGTTGAGAATAAAAAGTCACTTACAGTCTATAAGGATTAAGCCACTATTTTAAACCGATATGTACATACAGCGTGATATACATGATACCTCAATATATGATTTTAACTCAGTGACAAGAAAACTCCTCAGTTTTCGAAATATAAATTGGTGTTTATGTTAAATATTATTTAAATATATTTCAATAACTAGAATTAACAGTGTTTTTCATATTATACATATTATACAACGAAAAGAAAGGCATATTAGTTGTTATTACTGTTGTTTTCCATTGGCCATTAGCCTTGTGAGGCGTACATAAAAAGGGAATTAAATCTAATTGAGTAGTGGGCTGATTTCCATATCAAAACATTAGCCTAATAACTTTAATCAGTCAAAAAATATATCATGGTTACGCCTAATTTTAGGGGCTCTTCCCTATTGTAACAGTAAAAAGTTACAAAGGAAAATATTTTAATAATTTTAGTCTATATATAAATGATTTAGATTAAACATGTAAAGTTATGCTTTGTTTGTTTGGACAGGTTAGGCGAAAGAATTATAGTAGATTGACAAAAGGAATATTATGTAAGTGAGGTGGAAGAGTGGTTAGTTACGTAGGGGCCAGTCCAATAAAAAAAACGATGACGTTTGTATAATCACCAAGTATGTATAAGTGAGTCAATGAAGCGAAAGTGATTTGTCAGGATCGGAAAATTATTAAATTAAATGATGAGGATGAGGAAGGAAGATGAGGATCCGTGATCACTACCAATTCATGTACAGGGAATCCGGCGTCATATGTATGTATATAAAGCGGTGAAAAGCACAAGAAGTCAACCTTTAATTACATTGAGACAGTTATTTTCTACACACAAATATACCACCGTCACCTAAAACTTTATGAAATCAGTATTTAATTATAAAGTGTCTTCAGCAGGAACCACCCAATATTTCCCATCAACCGATTCGTGACATGTTCGGGGGCGTAGATGTCATTCATTTCGGAATGTGGATATGCAAATATGGCCACGGGACACGAAGGTCATAATCTCGATATTATTTCCCTGGCGCCGATATGATATGGCACATTGTTTAATTATAGCTTTTAAGTAGTGTAAGGCATGAATATTTATGGTTCTTGTGTTGTTGTAAGAGATAAAGGGGATTGAGGGTTAGTAGTTTTTGATAATTTCTTTCTAGTTTAAGGATGATGAGCTACCAAATGTCACTAATATTCGTTTCGTAAATATTCGTTTTCGTTATGACGAAATGTTCATAGAAAAGTTTTATCTTGCTGTTTGTGTTCTTTGGCATATATAAACCATATCTTTATATGTAATTTCTATGTTTCTTTTATTTATTTATATGACTTTGAGAAAACGACTAGACTTGACTAGATCAAATTCATATATGAAAGAGATTCTATGTAATCTGAAAGAAGGTAAATTTAGAAAAAGAGATAGCGTTTCCTAGTAGATAGCGTTTACCATGAAATGTGATATCACTCTTTTTTCAAACTGTGTCTTGTCTCAAACTAATACGGAATATCCTTTACACGGCATACGCAAAGCAAAACTATTTTGTTATACATATATTCAAGCCTCTACGTTCTCAACTGGAACGTAGAGATTGTCAATCGCCACCTGGAACAATCCTGACAAATCTCTCTTGCTTCACTCACACGCATTAACCTTCTTACATTTGCTCTTCTTTTTATTATTTTATTTCAAAACATACATACACGACCATCCTAACTTTCTATTACGAATCTTCTGTACCATACATTGCCTTATAATCTTTTATATACATATGTATACATAATTTTCGCGCACTTTCGCAAACCAGCTATATAATTACCAATCGCTAACCATGACACGTAAAAGCATAATCTGTCACTACTCAAACACAATATTTTATACTACCCTTGCGTGTGTGAAGACAATTATACATTTTTTGGATGAAATAGGTTCCTAATTTCATTTGACGAGATTTGGTGATGTCATGCGTAATCAAATATTAATATGTGGGTTGCCGTGTGTCGTTTGGATATTAATTAAGGTGGGGTGACCAGTAATTAAATGGTAATGGGTGTGATAGTGATCTGATGTACGTTTTAAGGATTTTGTTATAGGTTTTTTGAAAGATCATCAAGCAATACGGAATCAGGTCTTAAAAATACTTATTTACTATTTGAGACCGGGTCATATCACGATAAATAAATAAAGATATCTGATTACCTTTATTTTGCCCGACAGCTAATGTCTAGTCTTCCCGCGACCCCGGCCTATGCAACTGGGTCAAAACGTCGGGCAAAATAAAGGAAATCACATATCTTTATAAATTTATCGTGATATGACCCGGTCTCACATACTTAAAAATACTTTTAGGTTTGTTTTGCTCATCAAAATAATACATTCGCAAATGTAAACTAACTTTTGTAGTACATTAGAACACATATATGTATATATTCACGTCCATTAATCCCTTTGGGGGTGGACAGAATCTTGAAGGCAAGAAAACATTTCCTTTGCACTTATTAGCATAAGATCGGGGTTGCGATGTCATAATGGAATATAGGTGACAGGTTACTAGCCCATCACATAATAGATTCCATTTACCCCTAGTCTCTTAGTCACCTCCTATCACATGCGGGGAAGAACGGCAGCTAGTTAGCATTCTTTTTATGTTCCATACTAGCTCGGGACACGTTAGAATTTATTTTTGAAATACCTTTCAGAATTTAAAATACATGCATACATATACAGTCACGTCTTTTAATCACATAAGGACCCGTGATCTCTGCCTACCCCTCTACAGGGAATCAGCCGTGATATGTATATGTATGATTTAACATCTACTTCACACACATATAACACTACGTTACACTTCTGAAAATCAATTAGCAGTATTAAAAAAATCCGTGACTTGAATAGATAGAGATCGTTATTAATATAAATGTGAAAATGGGTTCGCGTCGTTATTTCATTTTAACGAGTCATGTCACCATGGGTTTTGAGGCACGCATATTTTAATAAGTGCTAGTTTGGGACGAAGATTAAATGGAAACTAGCTGCCTTTGAAATGCTTTTCATTCAATACTAGCGACCCGCCCTGGCTTCGCACGGGTATAAAATATATAGCCTACTCCACTATTAAATGGATGTTATTATACATATGAACTTTCCTCTTGAATCACTCTATCTATTAAAAAATCTGTATCAAAATCCGTTGCGTAGTTTCAAAGATTTAAGCATACAAAGGGACATATGGACAGAGAAAGCGACTTTGTTTTATACTATGTAGTGATAAGGATAATAAAATAGCTTAATGAAAATGAATAAAATGACTCTTTTCGAAGGCATTTTATTCATAGATGACTGAACCGGGATTCGAAATTAAGACCTCTATTAAGAAAAAGAGGTCTTCTCCACTAGGCTACAGCCGATTATAAGATCGATTCCGATACAAAGCTAAAGGTCTTAGAGATATATGTCCACACTAAATAATTATAATAATACTAAAGGGACGAAGAGTCTAAAATGCATGTATAAATGTTGATTCGGCTTACCTCGTGTCACGCGGAGTACTGACTATCTGGTCAACACGTGGGTTCGATGTGGCCATAGAATTACGTACTACCTTCGCAATTCCGGAGATGGACACCTGAACCTCTGACGCCGTGAATGCGTCTGTCTTTTTTCTGTTGAATATTTAGCCGATATCAATGAAAATACTTTACCTCTGACACCGTAAATGCGTCTATCTTTTTCTATTGAATATTTAGCCCATATCAAGGAAATAACAAACCATTTCTAAATGTGTAATTAAATTTACATACAAAATATGTACTTTTAGACACATTTTTGTCTCTTTGTCTCCTGTCCAACTCTTGAAGGCCTAAACACACACAGCCAATACGCGTGTAATCCGTAAAGGTTGGCAGTCCATCACGGGTCGTAAATCGTCGCAGTCCGGTTGGCCGTTACCCGGATGCCTCTCCCGGTAATGTTGTTGATTTTTATTCATTTGCTACGAATCAGTTCACACTAGGTCACTTTAATATCAAAATAATAAATCTAAAATTCTCTATATTCTAATAATAATTCTAATATGTACTCAAATATATGTATTAACGCAAATATATGTATTAGGTTTGGTATTGTATTGTCCGGATTTTGGGGTGCAATTGAGTATTTTTGATCAATAATTCCGTATTTTCCGTTTAAGTTCCTAAAGGCCAATGGAAACCCAACACATTCACAACTGTGAACCCATGCCGATAGTCAGAGATTTGGGTGTTCATTTCCGATATTGCGGATGTAGTCATTCTATGGCTACATTGAGCCCATGTGTTGACTAGACTTTAATCAGTACTTAATGCAACTGGTAATAATCCGTGTTGCTATTTACAAGCACTAACTATTGACCTGATACGACGAATAGGTATATTTATTTCCTCACAATCTTTTTTCTCAATATAGTTGATGCATAACGCAATTCCATTTTGATTATATTAATCATTATTTTTTTATCGTTTTGGGTGCCAACCTGTTAGGATTATGAAACGGAAATGAAAATAAATTAATAAACATTTTGTATGGCGAAATCATCCATTTACCTACGTATGATTTTTAACACATACATAGAAAATCAGAAAACTCATTTCCTTTGGTTTATACTCAGACGAAACTGTCGTCTATTTATTAGAAAAATATGTAATAATAAATATATTTCCTCCCCGTGTGACCCAAAATGTCGTCACGGGGCACTCCGGGAGACATATCGGTGACTTGCGCCGGGAGAAAATTGCATTCTGTACCCCCTATTAATAAACGGGATAGGGGATGAGACAAAGCCAGTATCTACTGGAATTCCGGCTTTGGAATTACTCGGAATTTGGAATTCACAGTATAGGTTCTTTAGATAACAGTACATAAACGCAATCTAGTTGTAGCTTTTTAAATTATATTATTATTAATACGATTTTGACGACCTATTTGGAGCGAGCGGTTAACCAGCTGAACGTTGAATGTGAGGTCCCGGGTTCGATTCCCGGTATAGTCATAATTTCGAAGGTTCACGTGTCCATCTCTGCCATTGCAAGCAACAATATATAAAGACCATATCGAAAACTAAAGACAAATGCTTTCACGACCATTAAACCCTGCGGAGTAATCAGAGGTTCAGGCGACGATCTACGCAATTGCGATGGTAGTAATTCTATGGTGACTTCGAATCCACATGTTGACCAGATAGTCAGTACTCATTGTGACAGGTGGTAAGCCGTGTCGTCATGTACAAACAGTGACTATTATTTGTATGAGGAACTGGTAGGTTTGCTTACGATATGATCCCTCAGCATAGTATTCGGCGCATTTTTATCATCAGATAGTTTAAGTTGCTAATATAGTATATTAGTATGAGATTATTGAGGATGTTCTATGACACTTTGTATGAAATTGATATTTACTACTAGTCACATATTGTATGAGTGTAAATGAGGAGGTGTATGAGTGTCAAAGAATCGAAAGTGGATTGTCAGTATCAGCACAGATGGGGATACGGGGTCTCTACCTACACCTCTGTAGAGAAACGGGCGTGATGTGTATGTATTATCAAATTAAATTTGTATCTTTCAACTATTTAAAAATACATATACGGTTCCCCTTTCGTAGTGGACAGAACCTTGGAGACATAAAAACAACTTCTTGGTCACATATTAGCATTAAATTGCGGTTGTCATGTATTGAAAATTGGTTGCCAGCCCATCGCCCAATAGATAACATATAACCCTAGTCCTTTATTCGCTTACGACATACCATACGAAATGACAACTATTTTAAACTTACATTAAACGAATATTACAAACAAGAAGCGCATTCACTACCATTAACCCTTGCGGGGTAATCTGAGGTTCAGGTTTCCATCTCCGCAATAGCGAAGGTAGTAATTCTATAGACACCTGGATTCTAAGCATATATCCATTGTTTTTCCGTAGTATATAGCACTTTTAATAATAATAATATTTGGACATTATTACACCAATTGAACTAGCCCCTTGGTAAGTTCATTTAAGACTTGTGTTAAGGGTACTAGTCAACGTATATTTAAGAAACATATACATATAATATATAGATAAATACATATATAGCATATATAATCAACGACCAGACTGGGAAGCAGTAGAAAAGCTAAGTTCTTAACTCTGCCTACACCGGGAATCGAACCCGGGACCTCACGATTAGCGTTCTAACCGATCGCGCCACGGAGGTCGTTAAATATATTATTTAAACAACTCATTTGTACAACTCAGTACTTTCTCACCGTATCAAACAAAGTCATCATTTCGGCAATATTGGTGTGGGGCCGCGAAATTTTATTTCCCTGTAGGGCCATAAAATATCCTCGTTCGCTACCTATGCGCATTCGATATTGTTTCTTTGAATTTTAAATCGCATTTAGTGATACGGTTTGTGAGGGGTAGGTGAGTTACTTTTATATGTTGCTGTGAATAAGTAAAGGAGTGTTTTAAATGTATAATTTTAGCTTGAAGGAATAAAACTATTATTTACAAAAAATTCTTATTATCATTTAGTCTTGTAACTATATTACACACTCGAGATATGTAAGTACTTATTAGGTATCAAATTTATGCAAATATTTACAATGGTAGTTTAAACTATTTAATTGAATATAATACACTGTACAAACTTAACATAAAAAACAAGTATTTTCTGGACAAGTTCATTGTATTTGTTACGATTTAATAATTTTGTATATTTTTAATTCATACGTACATACTACCGTCGTACTTATAACCGCCGAGAGTACATGAGAAGGTATATGAGTGTTGCTGAAGCGAAAGTGATTTGTCAGGATGAGGACAAAGGGACATCCGTGATCTCTGCCTACCCCCTACAGGGAATCAGGCGTGATGTGTATGTATACCCTATTCTCTATCTACCTTAAAAGTTTTGTAACGCTTATGTAATAAAAAAGTAACGTATCTTACCATTTCTAATTCATTGCTAAGCCAAAACCATTTTAGGGTTACAAATTGGTAGGTATCAACTCGACTTGACAATCTTTTGACTCTTAATTTAACAGAAATAAGAGTGTTTATCGCTTGTTCGCTTTTTTTACTTGCTAGCGGGAATGTGGTGAATAATTAAACGAAATGTTTGTATGCAAATCGAAGTTTAAAGTCTATACAAACGTATACTTAAACAGGTAAAGGAAAAGATCATGAGGATGTATTATTTCTTGAACTAAGTAATAGTTAGTAGTAGAGAAATATCTATCTAGACAATAGTCAGAACAAATTATAGTCTGTCATATACTGATTGTATACCTACGGTGACATGACTTACGGTACATTTAGGCCATTCAAATCAAACTAAATGTATATTTTAATAGAATATAGAAGATGTATGAATGTCAATGAAGCGAAAGCGGTCTGTCAGGAGCGGGACAAATGGGGCTCCGTGATCTTTGTCTACCCCTATACATGGAATCAGACGTGAAAAAAAATAACGTAAAATGCTTGTTACTTCTGAATACAATTATATAATTATAATCATGAATATTTCACCTGTTAATCCTTTTCGGGGTGGACAGAACCTCATTATTTTCATTTTTTAGCTTGAATGTAGATATGCCCATATTTCACAAATGAATAAAGGCAGCTAATTACATAAATGTTAGTCCCAGTTAACCCGTAGGCGCCAGTAAGTGATTTATTAAAATTCCCAACAAAGGCTGGCTATACTGACACGGAAATGCTAATAAAAATGCACATTTAACTCGACACGTAAGATGCAGGGCCTTCTCATAGCACCCTGTTAACTAGTTTTTGTAACAATAAATGAATAAATAAATTATTGCCAATAAATTAATTAATAAATTTGGTAGTCTGTGGTAGTGGAGGTCTTGAAGAGAATGTGACTTATATTCTTGGTATGTTGTAATGATTACAGATTATATAAATAAAAATTAGATGCAATTTTTATATAGCATTGGGCCGGTAGCTAAGATTTAAGAAACAAAATTAGTTTCGTTTACTTTTACTAAGTAACTTTTATCAATTATGGTTTTATTGCTACCAATAAACAATGACTAGAACCTAAACAAAACCATAATAATCATTTTTAAATGCTTAAATTTTGCAATTTTTTAAAAGTTTGAACTCTGTCCCTTTTGATACAGAGTCAAGCCCCAGTGACTGAGCCACGCTGTATTGATGTAATAGTGTCTTACAATATTTTTTATAATCAATTTTTACAAACATAATATGTGTAATTTTTAACAATTAACTTATACATACATACACATGCTAGGCTTTTCAAGTAAACATACAAAAGTATGCATAATGAAAAATCATTAACCTCCTTTTTATACTACAGCACCAAATGGGAACCGTCCTATAGAGCTGCAGATTCCGAAACAACTAGACAGACAGACGGCAGAAAAAAGGCATTATTCCCCTACTGAGTGGCAGGAACATCCCACAGGGTAATCCAGCGCCCATTAACATCCAAATGTGGATATTCGTTCGCTTATTTCGCTGTACTAACTAGAGGCCTTTCAGCTCGGTGTGTATAGTATACTAGTGACCCGCTCCGGCTTCGCACGGGTATAAAATATATATCCTACTCCACTATTTAATGGATGTTATTATACGTATAAACCTTCCTCTTGAATCACTCTATCTATTAAAAAAAACACATAAAAATCCGTTGCGTAGTTTCAAAGATTTAAGCATACAAAGGGACATAGGGACAGAGAAAGTGACTTTGTTTTATACTATGTAGTGATACACACAAATATGTATACGGGATAGGCAGTGGCTATCGATCGCCACCTTGAACAATCATGCAAAATCTCTCTTGCTTCACTCACACCCATTAACTCACGTTGAGTTAAAAGAATATTTCGGTGGCAAAACATCGTGTAAGCTACATATAACAAAAATATGTACGTTTCCGAAACACACCGAATACTAAGGCGAGGAAAACATAGTGAGGAAACCTACCTGTTTATCGAACAGGTTATATAGTTAGTGCTTGTAAATGGTACCATGGCTTATCACCTTTCATATTAAGTACTTACAGTATCTGGTCAAAACTTGGCCTTTACGGAAATCCACGCACGGACCTCTGAGTACCCCATAAAGTTAATAGTCGTGAAAAATTTATACTGTCAGTATGCAGTATGAATATGGTATGTTTTCCTAAAACATTTACTCATATATTTAACGACCTCCGTGGCGCGATCGGTTAGCCGCCGGAACGCTAATTGTGAGGTCCCGTTCGATTCCCGGTGGAGGCAGGGTTAAGAACTACGCTTTTCTACTGCTTACCAGTATGGTCGTTGATTAAATATGCTATATATGTATTTATCTATGTATAATATGTATATGTTTCTTAAATATACTTCGATTTATCAAGGGGCTAGTTCAATTGGTGTAATAATGTCCAAATATTATTATATATTTTATGGTAAGACTAAGGAACTTCAGGCCAATTAATTCTATTGGGCGATAGACTAGCAACCTGTCCCCATTCCATTATGACATCTCAACCCGAATATTAATGCTAAAAGTGACCTAGGATATATTATATCTCCAAGATTCTCTCCACCCCAAAAAGGATTAAACCACATACATACATATTTAAGACAGTCTTAGGCATCCTATCCACCCCATCAAGGATTACAGGTGTTTTGTACCCTGTTCTATTCAAGCTTTGTGCGCAGAGCGGTGTCGCAGAGATAAGGGATACTTTATTGAGTTTCCACACAATAGGGATTAAGTCTGAACCTACCTTACTTATCGGTCAACTTAGGACATAGTTAAGACCTAGGACTTACAGATAAATTATCACGACTGTTAACCCTAGTGAGGTAGGCAGATGTATGAGTGCCTGTGTTTGATGATTATTCGAAATGTGGTAATAAACTAAGATACATGAATAACACGTATTATATTCCAAGTAGCTGCCGTTCTTCCCGGCATGTCGTAGGTGGCGACTAAAGGACCAGGTGTAAAGGGCATCATTTCAACGATGGACTAACAACCTGTAATTAACCTGTTAAAATGAATATAAAAAAACATTAAACTTCATTTCCATTGGTACATACATAGACGGGATTTGAACCCTGTACCCACGGATACAGAGACAAGCCGCAAACGACTGAGCTACACCGAATTTTAAAGGACGTGAATGTATATGTATGTATGAAATAGACGTATATACCTGTACTGTACTTAGTTACTTTTAAACACTCCAGATTTATACTCATTTTATTTACTATGAGAGAAGTCTTCCCGCGACCACGGCCTATGCAACTGGGTCGAAACGTCGGGCAAAATAAAGGTAATCCAGATATCTTTATAAATTTATCGTGATATGACCCGGTCTTACATAGTAAATAAAACTGTACTGTACTTATTACATATTCTTTCACAGTAAGTCTGCACTTTTATTCCCAGTCTTGAAAGAACACATAATCTCTGCCTACCCGCAGCACGTATCGCATTGAAGAGCCCCTGAAACAAAATACGATCCGAATCAACCGAGAAGACAAACAAGCGGATTCGAATGAATTTTCGAAAACGATTTTGTCGGTAATGTGGTTGGGTTCTGTAGAGTTTTTACACATGAAAAATGACAACCTCCGTGGCGCGATCGGTTAGACACCTGAACGCTAATCGTGGGGTCCCGGGTTCGATTCCCGGTGGAGGCAGAGTTAAGAACTACGCTTTTCTAATGCTTTCCAGTCTGGTCGTTGATTATATATGCTATATATTTATTTATCTGTATAAAATATATATATATATATATATATATATATATATATATATATATATATATATATATATATATATATACATTTCTTAAATATACGTTGACTAGTACCCTTAACACAAGTCTTAAACCAAGGGGCTAGTTCAATTGGTGTAATAATGTCAAAATATTATTATTATTATGCACCAACTACAGTGAGGGGAAACATCGTTCAAATATGTAATATTATTCGATACAGGTTATAGTCAGTGCCTGTAAATGGCGACACAGCTTACCACTTGTCACAATAGGTACTGACTATACATACATACACATCACGCCTGATTCCCTGTAGAGGGTCAGGCAGAAATCACGGATCTCCATCTGTCACGATCCTGACCAACCACCTTCGCTTCATGGACACTCAAATGTCGTTTCATGCACACTCGGTGGTTATAGGTAATTCTTACGTCATCCTTTTTTAATATGGCGTCTCTCTGACTGCCATATGTCATATTGGGCCGGCCCCTACGTAACCGTCCTTCCACTTCACCCTCATATATTCCTTTTGACAATCTATTATTGTACTATGGACATGTATTTTTAATTTCTACTAAGATTGCTTCTTTCAATTTGCACGTGAATAGTGGGCCAGTAAAAACGGACATTTATAGAATTTTAGAAAGGTTCTTGGTAACTTATTTCTGCTGCAAATTATTCAAATAATTTCTTTTACACTTCAAACCACTAAAGATAATTTACATCATTAAAATTACGTTCATATGAATACATTCTTACGTTCTTCAAATCCATTCGGGGTGTTCATAACAAATCCTCGCCCAATTTAAGAAAAAAAGATACATTGTTTCGGTCTTGACATGAAATATACATTACAGGTTTACGGCCTAGTTATTATAATAATATACTCCCATTACCTACTCGTATTTTTATATTATGTTACTACTATACTACTTCTGGTAGGATCAGCAATAAAAAAAAATTTCAATATTCGCCAACAGAACCCCAAAACAAGCATCTTTCATACGAGAAAGATACATTCATAAGTCGAACTAATCCGCGCTCTCAAAAGTGCTTTCGAAAGCTTCGTCTGGCCACACCATTCACATGGCAACCTTTCAGGTATTGAATATGGCAACACTCGAGAGTTGGGCCGAATTTGGAAGCAATTAAACGCAATGTTGCCAGCTTTGGTATTGAGATGATGATTATTGCTTTCCGTATTGTTTTTCGGCTGGCAATGTTTTGTTTGTTTTGGTTTATCAGCTGTTTTTGGTTATTGCGTTTTCATGATATACTATGGTGAATGAAAATGCTTAAATTTGTATTCTTTGTGGGGTTAACGGAGGTTTAGGTGTCCGAAAGTGAAATTTTGTAGTTTTAAATAGTGTAGTAAATTATTTGTTTCCCTCGTCCCATTAATGAGCCTATATATATAACTATAATCACTTTAACTTCGACTTTTTACCTATCTTGGGGTGGACCTACCTATTTTGGGTAGGACATTATTATTATGATCTCTTACTGTACTGGTAAGAAATATTCGCCTTGCTTGTTAGTTATTATGATCTCTTACTGTACTGGTACGAAATATACTCCTTTTTTGTTAGATAAACTCCTTAATATCTCACTTGTGCAAGGAAACTTATAAAAACTCATACATACATACATATACATACATATTCACGTCCTTTTATCCCTTTCGGGGTGGACAAAACCTCGGTAACATCATAACATCTCCTAGGTCACTTTTTACCATATCTTGTACTACATCAAGCTAATCACAATACATCCAAATCCCAGTCTACCCCTCCCAAGCCATATTTGCTTTTAATATTATAATGTGCCTTCTAATCCGAACAAATGCTTTGAATGTTTCCAGGCATCCCTTATTCCCTAGGGAACCTATTTATTAGCCCTAATTGTTAGCAAATACTGACAAAAGGCATAGAGGTTTAAATATCTGGGATTTGAATACAATGTAATAAAAATACATTTACGATATCCATCGAATACTACGGTGAGGGAAAACATCGTGAGGAAACTTACCTGTTCCCCGAACTAATAGTTAGTGCTTGTTAATGGCGACATGGCTTGTCACTTGTCACGTTGAGTACTGACTATCTGGTCAACACGTGGGTTGGAGGTAGCTATAGAATTACAACCTTCGTTGCAGAGATGGAAACATGAACCCCGCAAGGGTTAATGGTCGTGAACGCGTTTGTTTATTGTGTGTTTTTGAATACAATCTAACTAGCTGTTTTTCTTTTCTCATGACAATGGTTGTGTAAAACTCTCATTTCGCACTCAAAATCCAAAAGAGTAAGCAGACCAGAGGATTAAGAAAATTATTATCACATTTTGTCAAAAATTTACAGCCGTGGTGAGGATGACTACTTATGAAATGATATAGGCACCTTAGTCACCTCCTACTATACGGTAACATGGTTGCTAACATGAGGAAACTTGCCTATCCCTCGAGATAGGTAATAGGCAGTGCCTATATACGGCGATCAGGATTACTACCTAACACGTGGGGTGCTGTCTATCAAATTACACGCGGGCTTCGAGTGACCCATGCCTAACATACCTTCGAAATTTCAATGATGGGCACTCAAGCCTTTGGTTACCCCGGCTCAATAAAAAAAGGAGAGTGTATAAGTCGTGAAGCGCATTTTTAGGCTTAAACGTTTTCTCTGACTATAGATTTCCTACAGGCGGGTTGGTATAGAACCCGGAACCTTCATATACCAACCGCTCACTCCTATTTATATGCAACGTAACCTAGTACTCATTTTGTTCTAGTACCTACTTGAAACTCAGTGCCTAGATGTTTAGTGCTTAAGCTGTAATAACGGCACTAAATATTGCGAATAGCCGTTGTATTAAAATGCCCATACAACGCTAAAGGTTTATGTTAACACGTTTCTGCAAGGGTGCGTTTATATTGGAGTTATTCTTAGATGAGTATGTACTAATGGAAATTAAGTTAAATGATTTTCTATGTACATTTTCGTAATTAAAATACATTTACGAAATGCGTCGAATACTACGGTGAAGGAAAACATCGTGGGGAAAGCTACCTGTTCGTCGAACAGGTAATAGTTAGTGCTTGTAAATGTCGACATGGCTTACCACCTGTAACATTGAGTACTGACTATCTGGTCAACATGTGGGTTCGAGGTAAACATAGAATGGTCGTGAAAGCGTCTGTCTTTTTATTCTTAGATGCTAGATAACTGTGTTTTGTCTAGTTTGGTTGTAAATTGTAGTTATAAGTAAGTTAATATATATTTGTATATATGACCACATTTACAAACTATTTACTTACTTTATCTACGTTATAATATACATATTGTATGCTACTGCCTACTATGTACTTCTAGGTACTCATAGAACTACATGTTTGAACTGATTAATATCTTTGGGGATCTTGCTAGCCAATATAAGAGACATCATATCCTGTCCGAAAAAAGAAAAGTAACAGGCCTTTACCTCTATAAAGAGACAAATGCTGTCACGACCAATACCTCTTGCAGGTTAGAGAATCAAGTTGTCAAGTCAGAGATTCGGGTGGCATCTCCGCTAGTACTTCTACGACAACCTCATACCCGCGTCTCAGATAGTCAGCACTCAATTTGACCGGTGTTAAGCCGTGCCAATTACTAGCACAGACTATTACCTGTTCAGGGAACAGGTAGGTTACCTCACAATATTTTCCCTCACCGTATTTATTTACCTCGAGTGTGTTAGTGGCTTTTGCTTCTGGATACTCAAATTCAGAACACAAGTTATATAAATATTCACTTTTTGTTCCTACATATTTAATTTTGTTCTTTCTGTATGTAAAAAGATATTCATTATGTTTTTATATTCCAAATAAATTATAAAAAGTACCGTTATATAAATATTTACTTTTTGTTAGTCTTAAGTTTTTTTTAAGCATTTTATTCCTACATATTTAATATTGTTCTCTCTGTATGTAAAAAAAATCATACTTCTCTATATTCCAAATAAATAATTTTTATTTCCCTCTATAACATTATATCCACCATCCTGCCCACACCCTTAGGCACGCGGAGACAAGGCCCGAGATAGTGCCGGGGGTCATCGCAAACAAATGAGGGGTGTTAGTCCACCCACTTCCTTACCACCACAGGTGGGTCAACCGACTGAAGATACCGATATAGCAACGAGTAGAGTGGGTTAGATGGGACTAAGTGGTGGTTAGAATGGTAGGAAATGGGTAGGTTAGGTGGTATGGATATGGTGTGTGGATGGATGATAGTTGTTGATAGAAAAAGTGTATGAATGAGATGAATGGTAGAAACGAAAATATAGATCATTCCAGAGAGAACGCATAATAGAAAACTATGTGATATATAGATATTGCACTTGTAATCATCGATTACAAGTCATCGCCGATGTTGAGGAAAGGTTTGTCCTTATCTGAAAATGCTAGCATAATCTAGCCTTTGGTTATATAACTGTGAGTTTCATTTCGATTCGCAAATATTCGAAAAATGAGCCCTCAATCAAGATGCATACTCGTCGAACAAGAAATTTAATTTTACAATAAAACTGAACTTATCACACACGTTTCATAAACAAAATATTAACTTTGTTACCCGACGTTTCGGCCATGTTATTTCGGCCTTGGTCAACTAAAACTTCGTGTAACAAAGGTAATACTTTGTTTATAAAATATACGCGATAAGTGCCGATTTTTCTTTTAAAAAGAAATCATAATAATCAATAACTTAGTTTATAATAATATGCACCTAAGAAGCCCATCTACTTTGCTATACCATTGCTTCTTAACCCTTTCTTAGCAGCAACATATGCGACTTGTGTTTGGTGAGACACCTCTATGCCCGTATGGGTGTGGCAGAGCAGAGTTATGGGACTGGTTTGCCGTTTTGTTTCGGATATGGGCTCGGCTTGGTTTATTTGGGATGTTAAGGGTGTTTTAAAGGTTTTAGGTGTGTATACAAAGGCATTTTGAAGTCTTTGACACAACTGTAAATATTAAATTAGTTCTAAAAAGAAAGACTATTGCAGTGATAAAGTGAAAGACTGAAGCTCATGTTGCTATTAATTCGTTCTACAAATACCATTTTGGATCTTTTAGATCAATAAAAACAATGTTTCTATTTACTTTTACGTACGTACTCACGTTTATCGTATATTCCGCAGTTGCGGTGTGTAACTCCAATTTTTTTTTGAACATCAGTACAAATCGATATCATCGTGCATCGGTAAGGTAGTCTCCGATCGCGTAGTAAGAGCATTGGGCCAACCGGCTCATAACTTAAATTTAGATAAAGGTAAAAATGTAAACAATGTAAAAACAAAATTGATTAGTGATTGATGTCTCTAGAAGATTCTATAACCACCTCGAATTCAAATACTAATCAGATAGTCAGCCATTAGCCTGAATGGTGGTGAACTGTCGCTTATACAAGCAATGACTATTGCCTATTCTGCAGAATATGTAGGTAGGTTATCTCACGATGTGATCCCTTATAACTTTGCTGTATTTCGCAAATTTATAACTTATTCTACCCAAGCAAAAAACCATCCAATTCTCCTAATAAATAATTCAACGTGACATTCGTCGGATCATCCGTCTGTTTGTCATTGGACCTCCAAGGTCCCTCCAATTACTGAGAGGAATTGTCCTCAATATCTATATTTCACTCCTGGGCTCCCAAAGGACGCGGCTGAACGTGCCAGGGCTGAAGGCCAGGGTCTGATAAATAAAAAAGATTGTAATGGAAAAGTATTCAATACAGAATGTTTATGGCTTTATAGACTGAATCCATTTCTTTATTACAAAAAGACAAACGCGTTCACGACCATTTAACCTTTTTTTTTCCCTTGCGGGGTAGTCAGAGGTTCAGGAATTGTGAAGGTAGTAATTCTATGGACACCTCGAACCCACGTGTTGATTTGATAGTGATTAGATAGTTAGTACTCAATGTGACAGGTAAGCCATGTCGCCATTTACAAGCACTAACCTGTTTCGGTGAACAAGTAGGTTTCCTCACGATGTTTTCCCTCACCGTATACCTAACCTTCATTACCTTTTTATTTATAAGTAATTTAATGTATGTTTAAGTAATTAAATTTAATTCACGAGCAGCTCTACTTAGCAAAAGATAGTAGTCGTCAAAAATTCGGTTTACTAGCACAGTAACAGTTTAGTATACATACAGAGAGCGACGTATATCTCAAAAAGTTGCATACTGGATCTGTCATCTGTATTTTCGAGGTTCTACCCAGAAAGAATTGAAGAGAACGTAAACATACATACATACATTATCGTATTAGGAAAACAAACCAAACATTACGTATTCACCACATTATTCCCCTGCATGATCGATGATTTCATCAGCCAACATCGAATGTAACATCGAATACAAACGAAGGCAATTATTCGATTGATTAATCGAATTATCCGAGTAAGCTTGTTCGCGATCCCCTAATAAATAAAGGCGGGTGTACACGTGACGTTTTGAGACGATCCCACTGTCGTTATTAATGACAAGTCTAGCTGTCACAGACGTCATGGAGCTGCCCAATGCTATAGGGTTGTCAGTATTGCGAGATGTAATTAATAAATTTAGAAGGCATTAAAAATTTCATAAATATGGAGACAACTTTTAATCGTGAATTCACCAGACACTGCACAGTGTAACTTCGATGTGCTTTAGTTGCCCGCGATTGCGGTCACGAGCATACAAACCTTTAACCATCTCTTAAGATATAAAAAAGTCAAGTGAATGTGAAGGCTCGTTCTATACAATGTATTTTGTTTTAATTATATTTTATTAATAGTCCAGTGTTTCTTCATCTCGGGATATCGTTTAATGTAATAATATCGTTGTATGATAGTCAATGTAAAGATATCGTATAATAACAAGCATGTTTAGTAAAAGGTAAGTATAACTTTTTTATTCACTCTAGAAATTTATTATTAAAATAAAATTCAATTTACATATTATTCAAGAATTTTACTTCCCTTAACGTGCCACCCCTAACCAGACAGTGATATGTCAAGACCTGTGTTGAATAATAATAGATCGGGAAGAAAACCGTCACCCCAACCCCTGTCATATCTCATAAGGCGGCTCACGAATATATCAATCACTAAGCCATCACTACGTATATTTAGACATAGCAGTGGCCTAGTAGGAGGCGACTAAGGGACTAGGGGTAAATGGAATTCGGCGATAGACCAGCAACCTGTCATCAATATTCTATATTCGATAAACTGTCGTGCCGCCGATTATTCTGCCCCGAGATCGCACTCAGAGCTACAGAGGTGCTTTCAAGTACGCCGCCTCTCAGTGCGGGAAAAACATTTCCCCACCGATGGGGCAAAACGGTTACTCGAAGAACATTTCCCCAGCTTGTTACCCCTTGATCCGGGCTCTGCTCTATTTTTACTGATATTAATATAATTTAATTTATGATTCATATTCATACCCATATAAATGCAATGTCAGAGTCAAATATGTCCTTAAGATCCTTAGTTATTTTGGCATACTTAAATCGTATAGGTACGTAAAGTCAGATGCTTTAAACGACAAGTGTGTAGAACCTTAAAAACATATCACCTCAGTCTTCATCAATACCTAGAACTAAGGGGGTTGAAACTAATTTATGTATCTATATTATTTATGGGTAGTGTTTGGATGTAGTGACTATATAGAGGTAGATGGGGAGGAATCATGCCTATTTCTTGTAATAGGTAACAACCTGTATTTGTATATCACTGCATAGTTTACCTCCTTTCACGTCAATTATTGATTATCTGTTAAAACGTGGGTTCTGATTTACCCAAGATCATCATAAGGCTTAGCTGATTTCAAAGTAAAATGTTTTTATAAAACATAAATACAAGTACAGTACATTGATTGAAAATCAAAACATTTGCCTGACACTGGTTGTCTCTTAGCATTGAAATTCTACCGTTGATTCGGAAGCCCTGGCTCGGAGAAGAACCAAAAGAGACTCCGGCTTTCAGGATTTTTTGCCTAGTGCGTTTTGATATTGATACTCTGAAAGAGTTATATAGTCGTGAATGCAAATTATGTATGTATGACTAACCTAACTATTCATGTATTTTAAGTTTTTGTATGGGTTGGACAGAACTGGTTATATATTTTAGCACTACTATAGTGCTTTTAGTGCTTGTGTTGCCATTCATACATACCTATATTAACGACAATTATACGTTGTGAACTAGAGTCACGGTGCTTATTGCCTAAAACTTTCCTTTGTCACAAAAATCCTTTTTACATATAATCCCTAGTTCCTTAGTCGCCTTCTACATGCTGGAAAAAGGCAGCAAGTTAGCATTCGTTACACATCGCAACAGAAGAAAACTATGGAAAAAGTATCAAAACTTTTGTTTAAAAACATTACAAATTAAAATTGCTAAGTTCACGTCAGCCTGCTGTCATTTGCGTTGTCAGAGAAAAGAGCTGTCATTTTAAAATTGTCAAGAAACGCTCATGTTAGCCTTGCGCAGTTCGTTTCGTATATTTCCGTTTGTTTACTAAATAAAACAGTGATTTTAATATTTAATCAATATGGAATCCTTACTAAGTAGTGATAAACTCTTGAATCATAAAATGTTCAAAGACTTCCGCGGAACTGTTAGTGAAAAGAGTGAAAACCTCCGGAATTTCATGGAGTTGAAAGATGATGTTTTGTATTTATGGAACTCTAAACAGAATTGCTTATGTGCTCTGGTTCTGAAGCAGCTGGAAGAAGTTGATGGTGACACCAAGTACCAGGTTAGTCCAGTTTGAATATAATTGCCGCCATTTCATTTTGCCGGTAAAAATACTGTATACATTTTGAGGTTATGTTTTGATAAGCAAATTGTCTTTCCTAAGCATAAATGATGGTGAAATGAGATTACATTTGAATATTTCAAGTATTTATGCATGCTGCAATGCCTAGAAAGTACAGAAATTTCAAATGTGTTCTAATAATAACATTATTCAGTAGTACCAAGATCTTATGTTAACGGTAACTGTAGCGTCTCACAGGAGTTAAATATCCTTAAAGTTCTAATACAATATGACTATTGTCTACTTAGTGATCAACAGATGCACTCATCTACTATTGTATGAAATGTCTCAATTGAAAATATATACCTTCATATTAATGTAATATTGTAAAATGTGTTTAGTAATGAGCACAAAACTTATTGAATGTTACTATTGTTATTAAGTTCCTTTTTGTGTCTTTCTCATACTGAGAATAATATTCACTGTATAATATATAGTTAATTTAATGCTGAAGAATTGTGTGGTACTTTGTTTGATCCATATTAGGAAACTTACTGTCTATATTAAGTCTATTTATCATTTGTATGTGGACTGAACCATGACACATAAAATCTCCTCAGTGCTGGTAAATGTTATGAATAGTTTCAACTAATTTACATTTGATCAAGGTATATAATGCTTATAAATACATAGTAAATTTTATTTTTGTCTAAAGAATCATTAACTGCTAGTAATGCGAGCAATAAATCCTTGAGTTTGAAAAAAGCTCGTATTATACCTTGGAGTTGGTTATTCCTAAGGAACTGCTTTTATTTCATCTCCATCCTTCACTCTCTGCTTGTACTCTTGCAAATGCCAGTGAATTAAAATGCTAAAAGTATTATAGTTACTTAAGTTTTGGCTAATAATGACTATTAGACAAATATTTATTTTTATATATATTGTGAAAAAATCTATTAAGATTAAGAAAACATAATTTCTATTGGTATGCGCTTGGGTAAGTATAAACCTTGAAGCTACTAATTAACAGGGAAATGCCCAAACGACAGAGCCTCACTAAAACTAACATTTCATTTACAAAATGCAGTATTTGTGATGACGTTAGTTTAGCTTATTTCTCAGACTAAGTAATAAATAGCCAATGCTTATAAATGGAAATATAATTTTTTTATACATACATTATGGCTGAGACTATTTGATTCATATATGATTTGGGGTGGCCATTGCATCATTAATGCCAAAATTCACAATGTGCAAACCTTTGACTACACCCAATATATGTATGTATGATGGTTGTGAATGTGTTTGATGCTTGTATGTAATATCCTGTTAGCCTATAATAACAATAATAATTTGAGTCTAAACGATGAGAGAAATCATTGCGTGGAAACCAGCCTATCCCTCAGGATAGGTAATAGCTTGTTCCTGTATAAGGTGATACCGTTCAATTCGACTGATACCAGGCTTCGAGTGACCCATTCCTAGCATGCCTTTGAAGTGTCGGAGATCAGCATTCAAGCCTCTGACTAGATCATATTGGTGGCGAACCTTTTTAAAAATTATAACCAAGTCAGCTTAACTTGATAAATAAGTCTAAATTAGTTGCTTGTTTGGGCAGCACTTTCAACGTACAATATGGTAAATCGAATATCTTTTGGATTTTAATAATATCTTAATGAATTGGCGTCCTTTAATCCATTTCAAGGTGGACTGAACCTCCGAGGCATGATTTTATTCACGTTTTCATGAAGTCAACTTTCAGCATGAATATTGCAGTTGTGATGTCGTATGGAACATCAGTGATAGGTTGCTTGCCCATCTTCCAATAGATTCCATTTACCCAACAAATCTTATTCGCCTCCTTTACCATGCCGGGAAGAATGACAGTTAACTAGTTAGAGTTTTAGTAACACTAGTGATTATTAAATTAAATGTTTTTGTGTCCTTTATTAAGCTGGTTTACTAATGCTAATTAGATGAAGGAATTAGTACTTAGCACACTTTTGTTTTGGTACATAACTAAATCAATTTATTTTTGTAACTAGTACTTAGTTAATTATTCTCCAACAATGTTCCCATAAGTTTTGCAATCAATTTAGAAACATTCACAATATAGTCATATTCAAGTTGCCACAAGAAGTGGATAGAACATAATATTTCAAAGATTATTTGGTTACATTTTCTTGGAGATAATATTGTATTTAACTACATGAACTTTGGACATATGATATTATCTCTCAGGTCACTTTTCAGAACATTGCTGACAGGTTGCTAGCCCATCGCCCACTAGATTTCATTAGTCCTTATTCTTTTGGCACGTCCTACGACACGCGGTCACGGCAGCTAGTTAGCATTTTATTTACGCCCCTTTTTCAGTACATAAATAACACTTTACAAATAAATAGTTACTAACCAATAGAAGCAAGATCATTGAAAAGGGCTTTTAGGGTTGCAGGGCCATTAATCTCTTTTGGTATTGGCCCCTGAATTAATTACCTACTGACCACTCTATCAGTGGTCCTGAGGGATTTATGTGGAAGTATATTAACATACATATATGCACACCTCTATTTCTCTAATGGGATCGGCAGAGACTATCGATCGCCATCTGGAAGGGTCCTGACAAATCTCTATTGCGACACTCACACCAATTAACCTTCTCGTATATGTTCTTTTGTTCTTCACACTACTAAGAGAATTATGTTGAATATATTCATATGCGTATTTAAAAAAGGTGACGTCAGAAGTACCTATAACCGCCGAATGTCTATGGATGATGATGAAATCAATGTGATTTCCCACGATCGAGATAAATAGGAATCTATGATCTCTACCTCTGGAAGAATATGAGCGTGATGTGTATGTATACGTATTTTTTTATTTATTAACGAAATCGGTGTACCTATGTGACGGTCTACAACTCATATTATAATCCGTACATGTGAAGCTTTTGTCATGTGCTAATCTGGGACGTAAAAAGTATGATAACTAGCCGCCGTTCTACCCGGCATGTCGCAAGAGGCAACTAAGTGTAAATTGAATCCATTGAGCGATGGGCTAAGTTCCATTATGACATCATAACCCCAACATTTGTGCTAAAAAGTAACCTAGGAGATACTAAATATCCGAGGTTCTGTCCACCCCGAAAGCCATTGCAGTACGTAACTGTATATGTATGTAATAAGTCTTTCTCATAATTCCCTCTATTAACCAAGGAAACAAAGACAAGCAATCTCTCCATACAATCAAGCAATGGACTTCTCCAAGATTGCCAATTAAATCACGTCCGATTTATAGTAGTTTGGGGTCAAACTGACCCGTCCAAGTTGCTAAGGGCTGCCCGTTGTTAATCTGAAGTTACGTGTGTTTCTCACCTTTTGGCCTGCGGGACTCTAAATAAGTGGCCCAAGGATACAGGGTGGTTCAAATGAGAGAGGTCAAAATTTCGAAGGAGGTATGGGTTGATTTAATGTAGAGATAAATGTTATGTATTTAGTTTAGAATGTCTGATGTAAGTAAGATCTAAAAGTTTTAACAGAATTATATTTACAAATGACAAAATTAATCGTGGATGTTAATCAAAATATTATATTGATATGTTGTTTTTAACTGTTTTCTTTCACTATTAGACGTAATATTATTATGAGATTGATTATTATCAATTTTCAAATAACTAACTATCGTGTTTGTTAAAAACCCTTAAAATTTGGATGTCATAATAGATTTCATATCAAATATATCTTCGTTTTATATTTTTTATGATAATTTAGTGAAGGACCATTGCGCCAAAACATCTCACCTCAATTATTATAAATTAAAAAGAAACGAAACAAATCAAGAACAGATCATCCCTAACCCAAATACCAGTGTCCACTCATCCAAATCTAATTGCGAACAACAAGATCAAAACGGTCTAATACCCACAATAGCTTGAGTTAATCTTAATAGAGAATCTCACTACCTATTCGCAGTCTTTAATTATCTCTTTGATCGCGACCCTCAGCCCATTACCTTCAGAGCGCCACTGCCGAACTGTTTCACTATTTAATTTACCCCAAGTGTGGCCTGCCCAAATATTGCCATAATTATAAGATAGCATCAACCTTCCCTAGTTTATGTGGTAGGGAAGGAGTAAAGGAGTAAAGTAAACAGCTGTGTTCTTGATAGGTCTTGGAAGTAAACATATGAGATATTTTTTAGGTAGTACGCAGATTTTTTAAATAGTATTAACGTAATTAAATTAACGTAAAGTTATTCATAACTTGAAATATGAAAGGTTTTCTTATTAGAAAAGAGGAATATAGTTAGTTCATAAGTGCATTTCCACCAGTCGTAAGAAACATTGTTACGATGCCACGGTTGATATTAAATTTATATAATTTAACAAGTTTAGCGGATATGACACAATAGTAGCGTAGGCTAGACCGGCCATCGCTAGTTATTATGTTTTTTATTAGTTATTTAAAGTCAAAGGTTTTTATTCAACATAAGTACAAGTACAGTATATTCATTGAAAGTCAAAACTTTTGCCTGACACCGATTGTCTCTTAGCATTGAAATTCTACCGTTGGTTCGGAAGCCCTGGCTCGGAGAAGAACCAACAAGAAACTCCGGGTTTCAGGATTTTTGCCCAGTGCCAGTTACAAAAACAAATTACACAGAAACTTAATTATCTTTGCACATATAGCTTAGATGCACTCATTGCCAACCCTGAGCTACATCTTGGTATCCATTAACTGTCTAAATTTCCTTTTTATAAAATCTAAAATCAACGACTGATCTTTCGAATCTTTAATCCATCTCAATACAAAGACAAACGGGTTCACGAGCATTAACCCTTCGGGGTAGTCACAGGTTCAGGTTTCTATCTCCGCAATAGCGAATGTAGTAATTCTATGGCCACCTCGAACCCACGTGTTGATCAGATAGTCAGTACTCAATGTGACAGGTGTTAAGCCATAATAATCCATCACCTTCGAAAATTGTTGTTCTATCATGGAAAAAACACATTTAGTACGAAACAACACCCTATACAGTAGCTTAGCGACCTCTGGAGGCATAAATACGTCCTAACGCACCCGGGCGAGTCTTAATCCTGAGGCGTTTTCCTTTAGCAGCCGTTTTATTGCTCTAGATGGACTTTCGGGATAGATTGCGGAGAATGTAAATTTACACCGCCGGATACGTTGTTTTTGGCTTACCTCTGTACCTTGCAAGCGAATTTCGCTCTTCTATCTTAGAAGTTAAAGTTCTTTTTAGGTTGTTGTGATAGTGTTTGTCTTAAGATGGCTCGCGTGTTTCTAAGCATTTCCACCTTTTGTTCGGAGTGCCTAGATCGATGGATGTGGGCTGTGGAGGTTAATCTGTACGTGTTCATTTGTTCCTATTACCGCTCTATTTGTTAGCGGACGTAAGTTCCAATTGAGTAGTGATTTAGGATGGGTTGTATTGGTTTGTGTTAGAAGGTTAATGGATAAATTTTGTTCATAGAGTTTGTTACTGTATCTTTTCTGCGAGTTTGTGACACGAAATGCCAGTAGTTTTTTGTTTTTCTTGTAAAGAAGTTTAACTAGGTAGATATTTTGACTTTCAGCAAATGGTTGTAGTGAATGCTTGTATGGATATTTTTTTAGGGGTTTTTCGATTAATTTTCACAGATTTTTTAATCATTAATATTAATTGACTACAACTAGTTAGTCAAAGATTACTGTATTTAGGTAAATTACTTCGTTCTTGTTCTATCTTTTAGTTTTATTGTTATAAAGTAAAGAGTTTCCTTACCTTTTTTACTCCCTGGCATAGTTCTGCGAGAAATGACTAAAATTATTGTGAATCTAATCTAACTATTAGTCAATGATTCAATATAACTATATTACAAGTATTCCATATTAACACCTTTATGACCCAAGAGACACTTCACTAAAAGTGCCAAAAGATTGTCTCTAAATTTCTATTCACCCCGTCCACATATCAAGTCTTGAAACTCCAAATATATTCTATAACGCCATTGTTAACCAATGAATATTGATCACCCCATACATTATCCATTGAATAAATCAGTAGTCGTTAAGCGGTTCGTAGTCGTTAAGCCTTTCTTGGGATCCGTAGTCGACCGCCCCAAGGTGCTACGGGTCTTTGTGCTACGGGATTTGTTTGTTTTGTTTACGTTGTGATACGTAGTATGTACCTCTGTTATTACATACATACATACATATGCTTCACGACTTGTGTATTCACACTCCCTTTTTTATTGTGGCGGGGTAGTCAAATTTCAAAGGCATGTTAGGTATGGGGCACTCGATACCCGCGTTTTACTAGAAAGACAACACTGAACATGATAGGTAATAAGCCGTATCGCCGTATATAGGCACTGGCTTATATCTATCCTGAAGGATAGCCAGGTTTACTTACGATGTTTTCCCTCACCGTTACTATGTTATAGTATTCTTTTATATCTGTGCCTATATTATGTATAAAGACTTACCTACTAATACTTATAAAGAATTACCTACGGGTAGATAGAGATTCGCGTTACTGCCTAAGATATAGTGGAGTAGAGTTTATGTATAGAAACATTGAATCCATTTTTCTTACATATAACAAACAACAACCTTAATTGTAATTATTTTACATGTATAAAAAGCATAGCCTTACATTTAAATACATTATACTTATATTTTCTTTATTATTATCTACATTAGTTGACATTAACTATACATACAAATCACGTCCGAGTCCCTGTAGAGAGGTAGGCAGAGATCACGGATTCCCATCTGTCCCGATCTTTACAATCCATTTTCGCTTCAAACACGCCTCCTCATACACACTCGGCGGTTAAAGGTACTTTAGTATAACTTTACTAAGTATTTGTAATAATATATGTCTTATTATATATACATAATAAGACATATAAAAGTCAGATATACGCAATATTGAAAAAAGGTGACGTTAGGAGTACCTATAACCGCCGAGTGTGTATGAGGAGATGTATGAGTGTCAATGAAGCGAAAATGGTCTGTCTGTCAGGACAAATGGGGATCCGTGATCTCTGCCTACCCCTCTACAGGGAATCAGGCGTGATGTGTATGTATGTATTAGTTGACATTAGCTATATATTATACACATCACTGATTCTCTGTAGAGGGGTAGGTAGAGGTCACAGATCCCCATCTGCCCCGATCTTTACAATCCACTTTCGCTTCATTGACACTTCTCATACACACTCGGCGTTTATAGGTACTTCTAACGTCACCTAGTATAACTTTACAAAGTATTTGTAATAAATCGATAGGGCAACTTCTTAGACGACTAAAGATAAACAATGTCCCGTGGCGCTCGTATGTCTGTACCCCCTTTTCGATGGAGCGTAACGTGAGTCATAATTAACTGCATACTGCTGACGTCATGCGTTATTAGTGGGTTTTGTTTCGGGTATTGTATGTGTGTGTGTGTATTTTGGTCATGTGTGTGTTTGTTTATCATTTGTTAGCGTATATAAGTATTTATTATTTAAGGCTTTTCTGAATTTGTAAATGTTAATAGTTATTTATTTTAAACACACAACTATATTACATATAAACTAAATGTTATTATTAACTAAGTCTAATATAATAAAAAAGTGTCAATCTGTATTTGTAAAAGTTCCTTAAATAATATAATATTGTAGTTATATCTATCTAATAATACAATTGCAACCTAAAAGCTTTAATAAGGGAGTCTGAGCAGATATTTTGTGTAAGATCTGTAGCTATATTCCAAATGGGATAAGTTACCGGTATATAGGTAGGTACAGGGTTTAAACCCTGCCTGAGCATGTACCAATGGAAATGAAGTTTAATGAATTTCTAAGTTTCGTAATAAAACTAAATTTGCGAAAAGCACCGAATACTACGGTGAGGAAAACATCGTAAGGAAACCTACCCGTTCCCCGAACAAGAAATAATTAGTGCTTGTGAATGCCGACATGTCTTATATCAATTGTCACATTGAGTACTGACTATCTAGTCAACACGTGGGTTCAAGTTGGCCATAGAATTACACCTCCGCGATTGCGGATATGGACACCTGAACCTCTGACTACCGTATACGTAAGATCAGTATGTGTACTTATATGTGTTAAAGATTTGAAACTATGCTAATCATAGCCAGAATGAAAGAAAAAGTGATACGTAATGGATCTAACTATTTTAACTATTTTAAGTTGGCCATAGAATTACACCTCCGCGATTGCGGATATGGACACCTGAACCTCTGACTACCGTATACGTAAGATCAGTATGTGTACTTATATGTGTTAAAGATTTGAAACTATGCTAATCATAGCCAGAATGAAAGAAAAAGTGATACGTAATGGATCTAACTATTTTAACTATTTTAAGTTGGCCATAGAATTACACCTCCGCGATTGCGGATATGGACACCTGAACCTCTGACTACCGTATACGTAAGATCAGTATGTGTACTTATATGTGTTAAAGATTTGAAACTATGCTAATTATAGCCAGAATGAAAGAAATAGTGATACGTAATGAATCTATATTAACACTTTCACCCTATAGATATAATATCGATCACCGCCCAATCTCATGTACGTAAACTATTAAACCATTAAGAAAGCAGCCGCTAAGCACCCATAAGGCGCTCCGAATGTCTCAAAGGATCCCCAAGGGTCCCCCGCCTTTGTCCGCCGATGTAAGCCCCGGGGGTTCATTACCCGGCCATGTTAATACCTAGCCGGAAGTCTTGAAATTAACTTCCGATTTGTAAAGGTGTTTTAGAATGGACGGATTAAAGTCTTTGTCTAACTATCCTTGGCGTGAATTTGCATTTTATTAAGCTTGTGTTTGAGCATACGTGTTTAAAGATAGATAATGGTATGTTATGGTAACTACATGTATGTATGTAGATGATATATAGAAGTAACAGATCTTCATCTTTTTTGATAGTGTAAAGTTTACTTATATTTATTAACATCCACAAAGTTCTGTGTGTATTTATGTAAAGGTCTTTTTAATGACAATATTTAGTAGTTATGTGGGATATTTATTCGTCATACCTAAAAATACAATGTATACATATTCTTGTTCGATCCATAGTAAATAAACTTCTTCAATCAATCAATCAATCAGCCTATGACAGTCCACTGCTGGACGCAGGCCTCCCCAAGGTAACGCCACAAAACACGATCACTCGTGGCCCTCAGCCAACCACTACCAGCGACCTTTTTCAGGTCATCAGTCCATCTGGCAGGGGGGCGTCCTACACTACGTTTACCGAGATGCGGTCGCCATTCGAGAACCGCTTTGCTTCGAGAATAAACTTCTTGGCATGTTATAAACCCAATTCAGAGATTAGGGGTACTATTGATAGATTCCTAGATCGATAAGCTAACAATCTTGCGTACTATTTTTCTTACCGTTTACATACTTATACCTTAATTGTATTTATAATATAAAGTATCTAAATCCATATTGTTAAAACAGAAAACAACGACCGGAGACGAAAACAAAAGGGTACTTCTTAACTCTACCAAAATCGAACCTCGCAACTCACGATTAGCGTTCAGGTGGTTAACCGTTAAAGGTAGTCAAATTGCGGAGGTAGCTACAATAGTATCACCCCCTGACAGGAAGTGGGCCATTGAGTCGATTGCTCACGAGATTTTAATAACGGAGCAGACCAAAGATCGGGTGAACCATTGAGTTGAGGACTTTGGACCCTTGACGGGTTATGCCGTCTGTAACTATGGTTAATGAGGTATATACGATGGAGGTTGTATTCAGGTGTTTTTGTTCCTTTTGGGATGGATAATAATAATATAATAATATATGGACATTATTACACCAATTGAACTAGCCCCTTGGTAGGTTCATTTAAGACTTGTGTTAAGGGTACTAGTCGACGTATATTTAAGAAATATATACATATTATACATAGATAAATACATATATAGCATATATAATCAACGGCCAGACTGGAAAGCAGTAGAAAAGCGTAGTTCTTAACTTTGCCTCCACCGGGAATCGAACCCGGGACCTCACGATTAGCGTTCCGGCGGCTAACCGATCGCGCCACGGAGGTCGCTAATCGTGAGGGTTCGATTCCTGGTGGAGGCAGAGTTGAGAACTACGCTTTTCTTCAGTTTTCCAGTCTGGTTGTTGATTAAGTATATATGCATACTATATATGCATTTATCTATACATAATAAGTATATATTTCTTAAATATACGTTGACTAATACCTTTGACGCAAGTCTTAAATGAACTTACTAAGGGGCTAGTTCAATTGGTTTTATAGTGTCCCGAATAGTATTATTATTTAATAGCATACCCGCAGTACATTTATTGGAACATAGCTAACTATTGGAATTCTGATGGGATTGATAGAATATTGATTGCAGGGTACTAACACATCGCCCAATAGTTCCATTGAACCGTAGTCGGTACGACATGCTGGCAAGAAAGGTAGCTAGTTACTTTAATTTTTATTTTCCACACTAGCGTTTGGCTATGCATTAATAAATTTATTGATTTATAATCATATTCTGTTATGCTTGAATTAGGTTACACAATCATAAAATAGACTAACAAATAGGAACTTGATTTTATTTTCTTTGTGAGACCGGGTCGTATCACGATAAATTAATACAGATATAAATGCCTTTATTTGTATAGGAACTTGATTATTGTTCAGTTATTAATTGAACCTAGTTATAGTCACAAATAGACTGTATGTCAGCTCATATCTATAATTATAGTCAGCCTATCACCTAAACCTCACTATTTACTTTCATTCCAGTATCAGAAATGGTGAACCAAAAAACCGTATCATTAGTCGGTGCCAGATAGGTCGTAATCTGAATGATCGTTCGCCTTGAATATTAATTCAGGAAGTGCGACTCCAAGGGACTATCGCCCCCTGGGGTGGGCAGAGTGAAGGAAATAAAAAGGAATTAACCGTGACACTTGATCCGTAATTTGCGGTGGAGGTTGTTTGGCGAGTAATGCGGTTAGTCATTATGTAAGTGTATATTTATAAGTATGTTTGGTAAATAAGTTTGTTCATGTTTGTGTAATAATAGATTAAGGTATTAGAAAGGTTATTTTTAGTGTGAGGTGTATGAGTGTCAATGAAGCGAAAGTGGTTTACTAGGATCGGGACAGTTGGGGATCCGTGATCACTTAATACCCTGGCAAAGTATGTATTTTCAGAAAGTCTGTGTTTTGTGTTTCACACTAACAAATATGAAGTTACGGAAACAATATTAGTTAATATAGTCAACAATTAGTTGATAGACTGTTGGGATATTAAGTAGGGATCTTGAGTTTGTACAAATAACACTATTGTCAGTTCTATTAATCAGTTCACCTATGAATATAGACTATACTTATACAATGCTTGATAATATTCACACTTGTGCTATTAGAGACAGCATTGCGTTTACGAAACCAACTTATTTGGATACCTAACCACCGACTTGACCACTGCGTCTTTCGAATAGTCAAATAGAATTCCTCACTAAACACGAAGAATATGACTAAAATATGTAGTGTTTGGAGGAAAAATTTAGACAAAAGACGATTAAGAAGTTTCCTGTGAATGCATTAAAAGATAGCAAAGCTAAACCAACCCCAACCTAGGCCTGACATTACTTGTGCCTATACAGGACTATCCCTACAACAAACACAAGCTTTCACCATGCCATTTCGAAGCAGACATCCCTTTTAATCAATGTCAAACGAATTATGCCCACGATATCCGCCGCGACATTTATTCCGATTCCCGTCTCTATCGAGGCGTGACACCAAAGCGTCTGCACCCAGACGGCAATTAAATCGAATTGAGAACCGCCGTGTCGCGGAAAAATCTCAAGCGACACTCGAGGCGCGCTCTTTTGCCGCCGCTCCGTGTTTCATCTTGAGCGGGTGGTTTTTGTAGGACCGATTATCGGAACGATTTATGTATCTGTTCTTCGGTTTGGGTGCTGTCGGAGGACCAGTGAGAATACTGAGACAGCATTTTTTCACTGCGTCAAGTGTTTACTCCTTAATATTGTTATTTTGTGAAAGTGTGTGTCTATAATAGTGTTATGTTAAACTGTATAAAAGCTGTGAATGTTAAGCTGTTTTTTCTGTTCTTATGTTAATAATCTATCTAAGTAACTTAGGAGATATTTTCATGTCTCGAAAGTTCTGTACTCCCCGAAAGAGTAATAGGGTGGTCGTCCTCTAGTCTAACTAGTCTTTCGAGATGTTCCTCATATCAACTCACTCCTGTCCTGGGCACACCTCAATAATTCATAGACGTTCAATCCAAAATAGCTGAAATGAGATTAAGATACACAGGTTTTTATTTTACTGCACATAACATATCAATACAGATATAGATGGAATAGTTTGTTCTGCGAATAGTTCATCTGTTTACTAGGTTCTAAATAGACAAGCGGTTTAAATTTAGCATTTTTTTAAATTCCAACCATCTTTTTTGTTCAATTGCAATTAGAACGTTATATTTTGCACAAAAATCGGTCCCCGATTATCGGACACGTGCAGTCCGGTTTATAGAACCTACCATGCATCTAAAATCCCTTTGATACGTCACTCGGTAACGCACAACTCTTTTCACCGATACCCAGGGCCAGGTCCTTTGAATTACGAGCGCGTTGCGCTAGGGAATTAACAGAGGGTAGAGGTCACCTTATATTGGCAGACGATTCAATTCCGCAATACAAATACCAACAAAGGTACAAGGGGCTATTGTGTCACCCTTCGACATCACGATTATTGGAAAGAAAACACTCATCCATGTTTTAAATAATGATCGGGGGACGTATGTTTGTAAGGAAGAATTGGCCGGTTGATGAATGGCTTGGGGTCAATGAGAAATGGTGCTTCAGACCTTGAAGGGATGGTTTGTCAAAGAAAGTGATTAAGCTTTGTTCTCGGTGGTTGAGAGAATGTTTTATCAGATTGTTTTGTGGTGGTGATCGATTTTGCAAACATTACAGGTAATGACAAGTTTTGGTTATTTAAAGACCTTCGTTTAATGTTTTAGTGAACTAAAGTGTGTCTGTTATATTCTTAGTGAGTGTTACTTAGTTTTGAGCTAGTTTGGTATTGAAAACGATACTTTCGAGCCACAAAATTCTACTTTATTAGTTTTTCTCCTTACGGTGAAATTAAGTTAAAATCACAGACCTCTATAACCCTAGATGCCGCAAATGCACTCATTTCTATGAAAACCGCGCGTGCCGAAATATGCGTAGGTATTATGACGTCACAGCGGCGATTTAGTGATGGGAAAATACTCGCGCATCAAAACGATTCAATGGAGTGCGACGCATAATAGTACTTACAAATTATTGGTGCCAAATAAAACTTCAAATGTGATTGTGAAAAGTTTATTCATGTAAGATATTGTTATGTTATATAATATAGTTTTAAGTTAATCTAAAGCTACTATTAAGTAGGTATATGATTGGCTTAGTGGTATACACAAGTGACTTATCTAATTAATGAGACTTATTTAATTATTCTTTTGACCAAAAAACATAATAAAAATTTAAATCAAATCGTCGTTTTATTACTTATAATAAATACTATTTACAGATATTATATTTCACGAAGTCCGTTTAACTTTGGTTGTAGTTGTGTATACAAGTAGTTCGATTGTATGCGTTATGGTGGGGATCGTTGGCATCTACCTACACTAAACAATGTATAGGTACACGTGCATGCCGGCACACATTCATATTCAAACGGACTTCGTAAAACAGAATATCTCTAATTACTCTCCCTGAAATAAAATAAGCTTATTGTATAATTGTCTTTTGGTTACTGAAGATTTTATGTGTTTGGTTAAATAATGAAACCGAATATCAATATATTTATTTGCTACCGCCTTTATTAATCATCATCAGCATCAATCCACCTTTCTTTAATATAGGGGTCGCTTGGAAACCTGTAATGAAAATTTACTTTACGTTATTCTAATTCTTAACAAATAAATACAACATGAACAAATTTTACAAACATAATTTTCTTATAATTTTAATCAGTTAGAGTACCTATTTGTAGTTTTGAAATCGATTCGAATCGATAACCATAACTGGAATCGATGCATGTGCACAACACTATTTGCCTATTTGGTAAGATAAATGAGAATAACCTCTGTACCACGAAGCGCAACTACCACTGAAAGTATCGATCGTTCCGTGTTCACTGCTTGCTTTATATGAACTGATACAACACCTTTGGAACTAAATGCAGCAATGTAATTTGAACACGTAGTATGCACACATTTACATGTATTTTGGTGGTTTACATAGTAATAGACACAAATAAGATAAAATAATTGATTTATAAATAAAATACGCACAATTAAATAACAAATTTACTTACCGGTGAAAAGAAATATTTCCATGATCTCGGCTTACTTTTCTTGAATCATTTTTACAAGATATTACGGCACAACTAGGCATTTTTCTGAGGAGCGCTTCACGTTCGTCAACGATGACGGTAGGGACGGAACTAAATGACCGCCGTCAAAAGGTTGATCATTGATCAACCTTTTGACACGCAAAGTACGTACACTTGCGGTATCTAGGTTATAGAGGTCTGTGGTTAAAATCTTACATCATCTGATATCTATCTCATCCTTATCCGAATATTTAATTCAAATTTGCAATAGTTAGCAACCATATTGTTATTTTACATTCCATCTTATTATTCCTAACTTTTGACCGTAGCAAAAACATTGACCAGCCAACCTTAACCCATTATTTACACTCGCAAGATCAAACAGTGCCCTATTCACGTAGTAAGTTACCTTTCGTTTAATAATGAAAGATTTCTCCTTAATTAATATTCGGTGGCTAGTTTTATTTGCTAACGCCGGCGGGCGAGCGGTTAGAGCACAAAACGTTTGAGTTATTTTCAATTCAATGCCGTTCGTTACGCCGCTGTTAAATAGTCAAAGGTGTAGGCTGTATGGGATCTAGTGATTTGGACTAGTGCCTATTAATTTGTAAAATGCATATATGTATGTCTGTTTAGGAATATATAATATAAAACAATCACGTTGGTTTCTGACTCTTTGGTTGAAATAGGTTCAATGTAGTCATGCGCCTAATCCGCTTACTGAGATATACACTTGCGAATGGTTTGTGTCTTCGTAATATTTTTTTTATATCCTAATATATACTAGTAAGACCTTTGCGGACATTATAAGTGATGAGTAGATTTTCTAATTGAAATCATGAGCACGTGATGAACCGATGACTTAAAGAGAATCTTAGTACCAATGTGACTAATTTATTTTCTAGGTTCAGATTCGCTAGATCTCGTTACAGATTGGTAGGCACAGGTCCCCATTTTTCTATTGCCACACATTTATGCTTTTGTTAGACTGCCACAACACCGTACTATTTTAAGTCCATTATCGAACGGACATAAAATATTCGTTGGAAAACTAAGTCCAAAACCCCAGATCCAAATCAGTCCCCTTCCCTCCTAGGTTAAAGTAAACGCGACTCACAATGGCGGTGCCATTAACAATGCATATCGCTTTCTTTAAACCCTCACTCGTGACCAGTAGTTGTTGATACAGCGTCTGGTTAAGACCAAGGGTTTGTTTGGACTATTTGGGTAGGCCAGGGTTTGGAAAGCTTAATGTGGGTTTCGGTGACCAAGGTTTTTTGAGTTGACCATAGAATAACGGACTTAGTTTGAGATGCGTAGATCTGGCTATCTCGCAATTTAATTAGTTCTTAAAAGCTGGTTAAGAGAAGAGTTGATGGAAATAAATTATAAAATCTTTTTTGTGTCGAGATGTGTATTTAATCACATACATATACATTCACGTCCTGTAATCCCTTTTGGAGTGGACAAAACCTTGGAGACGATACTATCTCCAAGGTCAATTTTTAGCTGGAATATTGGGGTTGTGATATCATATGGAACACTGGTGACAGGTTGCTAGGCCATCGCCCAATAGATCCATTTACCCTAAGTCGCCTCCTACGACTGGCAGGCAAGAACGGCAGCTAGTTTGTATTCTTGTACGTCCCAGCTAGCAAGGAATTTCAATACATCACAAAAATACTACTATTAGTAATATTTTAAATACTTTTTATAGTTGTTGTAAGTACATTACACTTATTACTCTACAGCAAGGGTCAAGTGCTTTAACAATGTATATATTGTTACATTTCACGTCTACCTTTAATCTCAACTACCCATCACCTGTCTAACTACCAAAATAGCTACCAAAGCCATTGGGCAGTTAATACCTCGCATGTTCAGGCTAATTTATTAATGAGTGTGTACACGAGGTAGGGATTAACTCGAATAGTTGAGAACAAAAGGCCGGGTAGGGTTCAAAGAGCAACTCACGACATATTTACTTTATAGTGATAGTAATTTTGAGGTTGGTTGTGTACTGGCGTGTAAGGAAAATGGGTACGATTGTTTTGTTGTTGTTTTTGTGATGGAATACTGAGTGAGGTAATTTCTGGATAGGTATTAGTCGGTATTTGTGAATTTATGGATTGAAATACGTTTGTGGATATTGTTGAATCGTAATTATTTATTTTAGTGTCAGAATAAAATGATGGCGATTAGTTGAATGACAGAAAAAAATGTAGAAATTCGTTATTAAAACTAATAATAGGGCGTCCTAGATCTAACGGAAACTTTGTTATAATCAAACGAAATACTAACATACAAATATTTTTATTTATATACATGCAACTTGGTAATCCCGGACCACTAGCACACATACACAAATTCACATTCTTTAATCCCTTTCGAGGTAGTTAGAACCAGAGACACGATTGTCTCCTAGATTATTTTATACTACTACCCACATACCTATACTACTACACTATTACTAAATTACCACCACATAATCTTATATATTTTTAAATGATCTTTGCACTCTTAAAACCCAACGCCAAATTTAACAGGTAACAACATATTACCCCTAATTCAATTTAAAACTTGCCCCAAGTACACAAAAAAGTTTTTGAAATTTGAAAAAAGCGTATGTTGACTTCGCCCTCTATTCGGTCCCAACACCATGTCACCGCAGTGCTCGAGTGAGCGTGTCCGTCGTTGCAAGTGAAGGCCGATGAGCCCCTTCGCTCGCGATTCAGGTAACATCGCTAAGGCGGACTTAAGGCCTCTGTGCTGGCGAATAAAATAATATATTAAGATAACATAATATTATCACTACATAGTATAAAACAAAGTTGCTTTCTCTGTCCCTATGTCCCGTTGTATGCTTAAATCTTTGAAACTACGCAACGGATTTTGATGCGGTTTTTTTTTAATAGATAGAGTGATTCAAGAGGAAGGTTTATATGTATAATAACATCCATTAAATAGCCAGAAGTGTGAAGCCGGAGCGGGTCGCTAGTTATGTAATATCTTACCTACCTACCTTCACAGTAACAGTTAGTGCTTGTAAATGGCGACATGGCTTGTGACATTTTGACATTTGTACAAATTGACTACACCATGTCAATTTGTACAATTTGTACAAATTGACATGGTGTAGTTGTCACATTCATCACTGACTATATAGTTAACACGTGGGTTCGAGGTGGTCATAGACTACCTCCGTGATTGCGGAAATGGACACCTAAACCTGTGGTTGCTCACAGGTTTTTTATTAGAGGTACGATTCCGTTTTTTTTGTAAGATTTACCAAATTACTTAATATCCCGTCTTTAAACTACGAGTAACTAATATATTTTCAATTACACCTTAGAGGCAAATCTAAATACGATAAAGATGCATATGACCTGAAAATAATATGTACTGAAATTTAAATTGAAAAACACATTCGAAAACCTTTGATTTGATATAATTTCAAAGACAATATTCAAATACTCGTATTGTCTTTGATTATTATTCGAATTTATGCATCAAAATAAACAAAAAAAACATCCAGGAGATGGTTAATATGTTTGAGTGAGAATAGACAGATTAATTAGAACCGAACAAGATGGCGATCTATAATTTCTGCCTATCCAGTTAGTTAAATACATACATACACGTCACGCCTGATTCCCTGTAGAGGGGTAGGCAGATATCACGGATGCCCATTTGTCCCGATCCTGACAGACCACTTTCGCTTCATTGACACACAAACATCTTCTCATACACACTTGGCGGTTTTTTCAATATAGCATCTATCAGACTGTTATCTGTCTTATTGGGCGTTAGTTAAATAATGACCTAAATATATATTAACGTCATTAACCATAGCATTGAGGCCTTAACCCCTTTGATCGCACTTCACCAAGTATGCCCTTGTTGAGCAGCCAACTATTCGCAATAGTTGACTTGGCATGTCTGTCCGTGCCCATGACGTGCGGATGCTTCGGGTCATTTCGCCTTTGTAAGGGCTTCAAGGAATTTGTCATGTGTATGTGTGGATGAAGTACTGAGTAAATATGTATGTATGAAGATAAAGGTGTAATGTGTTAAACATACATATCACGCTAGTTGCACTGTAAGGTGGTAGGCAGAGATCACGGTACCCCATTTGTCCCGATCCTGACAGACCACTTTCGCTTCATTAAAACTCAGGCAGGCAGGCAACTACTTATACACTCTCGGTGGTTTTAGGTCTTTTGAACGTAGCACTTTTTCAAATTTAAAGTCTAATTTTTATATTAATTTATTGGAATCTATACATGTGCAAATGTGTATGTATCTATTACTAAAGGTAAACCTAATACAATCGACTGTACACACCGGTAATATATACTCCATAATGTAAGTTAAAAACATGAAATAAAAATAATTAGTTAAGCATCTTTAACGTTTTTCGTCTGTACATAAAATTATTTACGGAATTCTTTCACTATACCTGAGCTTAAAACAAATATAAAAAAAGTAACTGAGATAGTTTCACACTTAAAATCTTTATACACTTAAGAGGATTAAATACACAACTTTATACTTATAACATATAGTTTTCTTCCTTTACAATTCGATCTACTAAACCCCCCAAATCCGTGAGATTTATCTCTAAGCTTTATCAATTACTGAACTTAGACTGACCCCAAATATAAAGTACCTCATCTATACTTATAGTGGAAGGACAAAAGGAAATCTGACCACAACGACTATCTTACGATACCATCTTAACATTTCCTTCGATCTGTGATAGGGATGTGCAGGTGTGAATATAATATTGTAGTAAATACTGGTAAACGCTATGGCGTATTTCGAAGAATAATATATAGATGTGGAATTTATGTATTTCATTTTAGCAATTTAGAGTGTTTTTATTTAAAGTTACATTAAATCAATATATTTATATTAACTTGTTGATTTCAAATACTAGTATAATTCATTCAGTTTTCGAAAGTTTGTTTACTTTGTAATCTCCAATGAGATAACAGAATATAAGATACAGCATCTCTCAATTACAAAAAATCACACCATAATTCACTTTCTTTTCAATAGCTACACCATCACTTAATTGCAATTTTACATACATATACATCATGGCTGATTCCCTGTAGAGGGGTAGGCAGAGATCATGGATCCTTATCCCGATCCTGACAGACCACTTCCGCTTCATTGACACTCATACATCTATTCATACACACTCGACAGTTATAGGTACTCCTAACGTCATCCTTTAGTACATCTTACCAGTAAATACCGACTACCGTTGCCCATCCCTATAAGGCCATTAGAGTAGTAGATTAAAGGGCACTTTGCTCGATATTCCGTGAAATATTGCCTCATAAATGACAGGGCGGCGGAGACGTGACCTTATCCCACTTGGTAATCCCGTTAAAAATTGCCAAATAGAAAACAAACGTACAATGGACTGTTTGTGTATATAGTGGTTAAAGTAAGAAGAAAGTTGAAAGGTTGGAAATATATGGTAGGAGTAGTAGTGGAAGTTTTGATACGATATAGGGTGTGATATACTTACATTTGCATTCACGACTTTTAATCCCTCTCGGGTTGTGAGAACGTTCAATACGACAATATCTCTGAGAACACTTTTTAGCATGAATATTGGGTTTACGGGTAAACGATTTGTATTGTGTATGTTTTTGTGGCCGTAAATAAACACTTTTTATTATTATTATTATTAAATAATTATAAACTTTAATTTTTAATCCATTGGCGTTACAAGCTCTCTAAACCAAAACGCCCAATCTCCACCTAAACACCGCAAACGAAGCAATAGTGGCGCTGACAACAATAAATGGGGAAGGGCCTAAGTGGCTAAGGCCGAGACAAAAGCGCAATAAAGCAGGATTGATGAAAAAGCGCTAAGCTGGCCACACCGATATGAGGAAGTCGGGCTTACACAAAGCCAATGCTATTAAGGCTATTGAGATCTTGGACTGATCTCTTTTGTGTAAACAGCGTTAGATCTAGCGGGTCCCTAGAAATGTGCGTAAAGATTCCGGTCCGTATCTCTTTTGGTGAGAACAGAACGTTGGAAACGTAATTTATTGAAAAATTTCTGTAATTAAACAATTTCATAAATATTTTTTTTTTTACATTATTAAATATATGTTTGACACTTTATTGAACTAAATTATTTATTAAATAATTAATAATAAAACTATAAATAAAATATTTGAGCCAAATCACTGAGAACAGGGAGAGTGCCCAAGAATAAATAAATAAATATTTCTTATATTTTACAGGGTGGTTATATGTGATCGCGGTCACTTTTGGCAAAACTGTCGAACCCTAATTATAATGGTCCTAAAAGTGTTATATGGGCCAGATTCTTAGTCTATCGCCCAATAGATGGCATTTACTTTGCCCTTTGATATGCAGATATGAAAGGCACCAAGAGCATTGCATTTACGAGCCAAACTAAAATGGGATACAAATATAAAAAGCCTGATGAATGCGATTCGTTTCTTCCTTCCAGGGTCAGCATTTAAGTCACAATAAAGTTTACAAAAAAGTGTTTAGATCTGAAATACAGAAAAACTTAGTGCAGTCTGGCTAGGGATCAAACTCGGAACCTACACTTTACGAAAGTTTTATCCCTTCTTAATAATAAAATCAGGTAATCTACTGTAAGGGTCTATCTATTTATATAAGACGAGGCACCGATAAACAATAATGTGTCAACACAATAGCCACAATGCAGTGCGATGCCTAATCTATACCCATCGCGTCTCCGCTCCATGATCATTTATCTCGAGTTTAATAAAAGGCGGATTATTTATCGTCCTCGAACAACAGAGGGCGGGACGAGGCGCTTGTCGCATGATTTAATCCATGGCTGGGAACCGTGCCAAGAGTCCGTCTCGACGTGTCACGATACGGTTATTGATAATAATAATATTTGGACATTATTACACCAATTGAACTAGCCCCTTGGTAAGTACATTTAAGACTTGTGTTAAGGGTACTAGTCAACGTATAATTAAGAAATGTATACATATTATACAGAGATAAATACATATATACCATATATAATCAACAACCAGACGGTAAAAGCAGTAGAAAGCGGTGTTCTCAACTCTGCCTCCACCGGTAATCGAACCCGGAATCTCACGATTAGCGTTCAGGTGTCTAACCGATCGCGCCACGGAGATCGTCGAAATGTAGGTTGATATGTAGGTATGATTCGGTTTGTAATTAATGTTAGACAGGAGGTGAGGTTGCGAAGAATATTTCAACATGTTAACATGGGGCCCAAGTCTGCCAATGCGTTTTGGCACAATCGTAGTTCAATTACACTTTGGTAAAAGTGTGTAATGGGTAGTGGATTTGCAAATGTGTAAAATTTCACCATGTATGACATGGCAAAAGTATTAAATTACGAATTAAAAATGGCGTGATTTGTAACTTATTCTATTCCGCTATCAATGTCTCACCGTTACTGAAGTGATATTAAAGAACGTTTTTGTAAAAAGCATTAATGGACTTAGGCCCCAGTTCTTCGGTCTAAAATGTGTCAAAATTATAAATTTCTAACTTGAATCCATACCTGAAGACACTCCTTGTCTCATATTCGCTTCTTAAAAAACGTTGGAAAAGAAGCTGGTTACCTTTTTATAAGTCGCAGACTGTCACGTGTCATGTCCACATATTATTATAAATCTACACGACCTAACAATTCGTTACAGATAACCATCATACAAATGAACTGAAAACGTCAAATCATTCGCTTTCACAACGTATTGCTACCCTTTCCCCTAGCGCCTTTTAATAAGTAAGCCTTTCTAATTTCCCCGTAGTTTTTACGTGATTGAAAATGAAGTCCGAATTGGTTTAGACAAAAAAGGACAAACGCATTCACGACCCTTGCGGAGTAGTCAGAGGTTCAGGTGTCCATCTCCGCAATTGTAAAGGTAGTGATTCGATGGCCATCTCGAACTCATGTGTTGACCAGATAGTCAGTATTCAATGTGACAATTGTTTCAACGAAATACATCCATTCATAGTAGGTGTAATCGGAAAATCAACCTTCCCATATTATTCTGGGCAAACCTATTCTGACACCTTCAATATCATGATACATAAATAATAATTATAATATTTCAGGACTTTACTACACCAATTGAACTAGCCCCTTGCTAAGTACATTTAAGACTTGTGTTAAGGGCACTAGTCAACGTATGTTAAACAAATATATACTTATTATACATAGATAAATACATATATAGCACATATAATCAACTACCAGACTGGAAAGCAGAAGAAAAGCGTAGTTCTTAACTCTACTTCCACCGTGAATCGAACCCGGGTCCTCACGATTAGCGTTCTAACCATGGAGGTCGTCATATGTACCTTGAATGTATGTACCTTCCTATTTTCTGCTAATGTCGCAGTACAAAAAGTGACAATACCTGCCTCTCCTATCGATTAGTATTAGCGAATGTCGTCGCGTGGCTGTCCACCTCCTTGGTACGCCCCGGGGCATTAGTGGCCGCAATGGCATTAAGGTTATTAATCATTCGACACTCGCTCCCCGTACCAAGATGCCACTGGTTCTCAATGTTTAAGATTGTATCAGAAAAATTGTTAAGTGGATTTGGTTGAAACTATAGTAAGGTGTTTAACATATATACGAAATCTTCTTATCTTATTCACTTATAAATTTAGTATCGCTTATAAATAATAAAATTAAATCAAAAAAATCATTGGTATTTCTTAAAATCTTCTGAGGATAAATTAAGTAACACTTCAGTTTTTTTTTTTGATAGTATATTTGGTAGATACATTTTATTACTAATTAATAATAATGCTATGACTTATCTGTACTCCTAGTTGATTGAGGACATACTAGGACAGGTCCACCTAAATATATATGAATGAAAGATAGTGAATATACTGCTTCGCTTAAAAGCCTTTGCCAAAAATCTAAATAAAAAATCTATGTATACAATTATGTTAATCAATATTATTGTGGATCAGTCAGTTACTCTGTACGACGGTAATTTATTTAAATAGTTAGTTACTATCGAAGTCTATCAAGTCAAAATATTTTATAGTGTAATTTCAATTAAGAAAAAAATTTTAACATGTGATTCCAGAAAAGTAAAACTAATATTAATGTTTGAGAACCAATGCCTCTGTGCATTGTCACTCGTATACTCAAGGGTGGTGTTTTGTTTTGAGGGAAACACATTCGATCAGAGGTCAGTGGACGATAGCCACTGGGTAATAGGAAAACACACAAAGAAAAGAATATGTTGTTTACTGTTATTGTGTATTTTATTTCTATTGTCACATTGAGTAAACTAACTATCTGGTCAACACATGGATTCGAGGTACCCATAGAATTACTGCCTCCGTGATTGCGGAGGTGGATACCTGAACCTCTGACTACCCCGCATGGGTTAATGGCCGTAAACGCATTTGTCTTTTTTTGTCTGTTTTTATATACGATTTTGCGAATACTCATAGATACTTACTAATACCTATAATTTGTAACTAAATTCCTTTTTTTTGTTTCAGGTAAATTGATTGACTGAAATAGATGAAATATAGCCGAAAAATCTATCTATCTCTACTCTATTTCTAGGACATCCAGGGAAGAGAGGTAGCTAGGTAACATTTCCGAGACCACATACATACATACCAAAACTAAAACGAATGGTTAACCATTTGAACGCTAATCGTGAGGTCCCGATTTCAATTATCTATGGAGGCAGAGTTTTGAACTACATACGCTTTCCTTATTATACTTTTTTGCTTGATTATCTACTATAAATGTATTTGTGTATCTATATGTATATATTTCTTAGATATACCTAGTCTAGTACCATTAACTCAAGTCTTCAATGTACTTAGCAAGAGACTAATTCAATAATTACTTACAATATTATTATTATGCACATCCCACCTGATTCCTTATAAACAGTTAGGTTTCCATGACTACCACTAACTATATTCACGTCATAAACTTCCATATAGAGGTAAGTTCCTATAACAACTGACTGGCATACTTTTTACGTACTAAACTAGCATAAAAGCACAAAAGTAAGTGATAGAGTATTGAATGAAATAAGGTTGACAGTGTTCTATGATGAAGGCAATGTTATTACGATATTGGTAAAGTCTCATGAGACTAACTTTTCCCTTTGTAATGTCCCCTTGCTAATGGTATCTACACTACATACTATATCGTCCTTTGTTGGTCAGGGACGTAAAAAGAATGCTAACTAGCTGCCGTTCTTCCTGACAAGTCGCAGGAGGCGACTAAAGGACTAGGGTTAAATGGAATCGGATGATAGGCTAGCAAATAATCACCAAAGATTCATATGATATCACAACCCCCATATTTATGCTAAAAGTGACCTAGGAGTGATTATTTCTCCAATGTTCTGTCAAACCGTTAGAAATTAAAGAACGTTAATATATATGCATGTTTATGGACTTGAATAGAATGTTTCCAGCTGCCATTTTTCGGTAAGTAGTAATATAGGACTGAACCTTAGGGCATTAGTAGTGTATAAGCAACTTATATAGAACTAAAGAGATATAGAATACAATCTGTCATCGAAGAAGCAGAAACGATTACACCATATAATTTAATATTTTTCATAAGCAACGTATAACTTATATGTATGTGGATTAAGTTACTTTCACGCATTTTTATTTAAGGATAAATCCTCGATAATATTATGTTCTATTCACCCTTTCGAGTACTAAATACATGCATACACATTGCACCCGCTTCACAGTCGAAGGGTAGGCAGAGATCACGAATCCGCATCTGTCCGCGATCCTGAATGACCATTTTCGCTTCATAGTCACTCATAAAGCTCCTCATACACCCTCGTACATAATAAAGACATGATCGTGCTAGTTTATATTTAACATCAAGTTAATTTCCAACGTTAAAAAGTAATTACGAGTAATATTATTGCGTACAATAACTATTCAATAAGCCAGTTAAATAAGTAATGATACACATTATATTCTTTTTCAATTAACTTATAAAACTAAACTGTTATTTGACGATGGATTTTAAGGTTGCCACATGCTTGACTGAATTATATTGACTTACTCAATGACAGGAAGAAGTTCTGTGTATGCCAAACTAAGAGACGGACTTGTACCACTTATTATTAAGTAAAATCTTCGTCAATTTTATTTTTCTATGTCTTTGCACACCACGTCATACAAAAAAAATATTTAATAAATACTCATATAAGCTATAAAACGGTTAATTATGATTTTTAACCTTGAATATTAATTCAAGACTTATAGCACAGATTGAATGCTGGGATTTCTTTTTGTTACTATGTTTATAAACCAATAAAACTCCAAAACCTTATGTGACTAAGGTGATAAGTTTACGAAATGGTGTCCAATTTTAAAAAGATATATGGACGCAAATCAATGTATGTATGTAATTCATTTATATAAAGTCGACAACCCTATCCCATACGGGCAATCACCAAGGGAGTTTAGTGTCACAATAGCTAATAATAATGATTGGTGTCGATATTATCATTCATTAACGAAGCGAGGGTAAGCCACTATTAACTTTATTAAATGACATTGCATCGAAGCTTTGGGGATTTGGGCCAAATGATAAAATGGTTATGTGCGTGAAGCGTTAATTAGCTTTGAATTCATATTGGTAATGGGCAACGTGTGCCTTTCAAAAGGTTTATTTACGTTATTTATTCATAGAAAATTTTTGTATTTAAAGATATATGTACATGTCGTGATTTTTATCTTGGGGCTAGTCAGAGGTCATTTTGATTTTTGGGTATTATTCTAGTTTAACGAATTAAGTTCTAAAAATTTCTAACGAAAATTGGCAAGGTATTATGCATAGAGATCACAGGTTTTAAACAAAACTTTTCGTTAAACCAGCTAGTAGAGATAATATTATCTAACCTTTATCCTAATAACTTCTACAGTTTAATATACACGCTTACCTAGATGTGTAGCACTTAAATAAAATGTTATCTGTTGCTTTCGTCCCGACATACTGTAATAGAAATGTAAGGACTGGTTTTTCATATCAAGCTCTGTCCCCTTATTAAAGGATAACTGTTTTAAAATGAATCATCAACCGATCGTTCTGGGCATCCAGTCAAGGTCACATAAGTCACTCATATTGCAGGATCATTTGATATTTCGAGTTTTTGCAAAAACTTCAACTCTTAATAACAAATCTACTATTACAAAAACGATTCGATTTTGGCACTTCACCGACCGCTGACGTGGCACGCTTTGCTCGGCTCGTGCGTTGTGTATCATATACTAACCTAACCTACTTAGATTTCTGTTGATAGGTAACATAAGGATGTACAATCTGCTAAACCAACTCGTGTTTTCGTTTAAACAACCTAAAAATTTTCAGTATGATTGAAATCAAATATGATCACCGTTGTCTAATTATTCGAGTTTTCGCAAAATGCCTAGGTTTTCTGCAAAAACCCGAAATATCAAATCATCCTGCGATACATATAATAAGTGTATGTGTCATACATGAACCTTTCCGATACGCAGTAGCTATTCCATTAAACTGGCCCAAGTAATTAAGGGGCGTCGATTAATAATCACCATTTGACAGGGCGGGGCTATGATAAACTTTTTCACCGAGTAATTAGTGATGTGCATACACGCTTCGTCGGAATCGATTATATTTACCTGCTCGCTTTATTAATTGGGTTAATTTCTTGAGTGGTTTTTGCGGGGGCTTTGTTTATCGATGCGATGGTGGTTTTAGTATTCGTCATGTAGTAATTCGTTGTTTCTTTATTCATATGAATAGTTCTTATAATACATACAAAATTAGCCGTAACTTTAGCGATTAATGTTACTGGTTCATGACTGCATAATATATCATACATAATATTAATATGATTCTTAAATTTCGAGACTTTTAGATGTTTTGTATCTTATATGGTTAGTAGTACATACATATCACACCCGATTCCCTATAGAGGGGTAGGCAAAGATCACGGATCCCCATCTGTCCCAATCCTGACAAACCAGTTACACTTCAATGACATTCATACACCAACTAGTAACTAGCAGTTGACTAGTTAGTAGTATTAGACTAAACAAAGTCTTTAAAGATAACAATCAACTTTAGAAAACTAGACCCCATCAACCAAAGCTTAACCTTTCCAGCCAATGAGCACTAAAACCTCTGCCAACCCCATCAGGGCTAACGCCCAATTGCCTTGACAATGCAGTCATGTCGGGCTTATTAGTCGGTACGCATTTTCGGTTTATTGCACTCTGCATATTAGATTTAACGAGCGTCATTGCGCCGCACTAATTCGATTCTGGACAAAGAGTTGTCACGGCTCGAAGGACTATTTTTGAAATTTAGATTGTGTTGCATATTGCTTTAGGTTTTGTCACTGGATAAGCTATACTTGTACATTGGTGGTGTATGTGTATCAGTTATGTAAGACAGTATTTCATAATAAAAACATTTTTACTTATATCTCGTGAAAAAATGACTAAAAGTAACCATAGAGTAATGAAATATTTGTTTAGAATAATTAAAATGAATCCCAAGAACAATAGTTGGAATCAGTTTAATATTCAATTTATTGTATTTATGTATAATAAATATAATGACGGAATTTGATACTTCGACTGCGTAACTAACTACAGTAAAAATGTCAGAATATAGGTAATAGGTAATAGGTAATATTAATCATAGATATAATTATTTCTGGCGCATTTAACGAATGACCGTTTCACATATTTACGAGTATATCATGAACATTTAACTGCGTTGGCACACTTCCTATACGGTACCAGTATAGGTTATTAAGTGTACTTCTAAGCAGATATATCTGATTAGGTATCTCTCTGTTCTTCTAAGAAACGGGAGGAATCACGTAACTCGTATTACGGGGTTGGGTTTCGTCATTTATTTTCCCAGTTTAGTCTATTTTTGTTTCGACAGAATCCTAAAGGAATCTGTGACTGTTGATTGAAGAATAGTATTTTTTTTAATATTCTAACTTGTATATGTTGCTAGATGACCGTTCTTATCTCATAATTCTGTTTAGTGGCGGTTACTTAAGTCTCTGACTACCCCTAAGGCGTAACTATTTGTAAAGCTTATGTTATACTTACTTATGAGAGTAATTAACAACTAATCTATCACAGAATCAAAAACCAAACAAGCAGAAATGGAAGTATCATACAACCTTTCTGTAACGTAGCAATTCAATCATAATTATTCCCTAAAAACAATTTCACCAATAACAAGTACACACCAAAATCTCTATTGCAGTGGAAGTGTCAATTAAAATTCAAAACAGCAGCATGGAGAAGCCGACTCGCTCCCCAGTGCGTCTAATCGTGAATTATATGCCATAATAAAATTCTTTAATCAAAGAAAACAACAGCGGAGGCCATTAAGGCAAGGGGAAATATTTACACACACACGTCATTATCATCCAGCACCCTTTCCCCCTATAATTAAGAATATAAGCGAATCATAGCGTCTTATTACGCGGGGTAACGGTATCCTTTAAGAAAATTGTAACAGTGTCATTATAATATCAGGCGTATACTAAAGCCACCTCAAATATGAGCGTGCGGTCGGGCAGAGGGTTCGCTTCGTTTTACTTTATGCTGTTTTCAGTTTGCGTATTTTAGACACGTGTTAGATGAAATTACGGTAACGTAGTGTTCGTCTTATATAAAATATAAAGGACATTACACAATACTACTACTACGACTAGAGGTGAGATTTAAGAAGCACTTATAACCTCTAAATATGTACAATAAATAAAGTATGTATTAGAAAACATTGGGATTCGTTCGATCCGTGAAATTGAGTAAAGTTGAGTGGTAAAAAAAAACTGACTACACTAATGACAATTTTTTTGTTATTTTGATATGTGTATTGAATTAAAGCGTCGTCGCAAGTTTATTTCATTTGACTCTATTAACTGTCAACGTGTAAGTAGATCCTATTAGAGAAAACGTTGTTGGAGAAAACACCGCCTATTTTTTAACGTTGCTTTGTCTTTGTAGCGTATATCATAGTGATCCTTGGTCTAACAGCCCCTGACATCGATTTAAATTATGTAATTTTTCGTCATTTCTTTTCCCCGACATTCCCATCGGAGTTAACCCCCTGCCCGTCCACTTTCTGCCAAGAGCTCGCGAGGGACCGCGTGCGCCAATGACTAAAGTTCCACGTGTGGAAGTTCACCCGTTAATACCGCACTAAGAGGTGTCATCTCTAATGAATCGGCTCGTATTTTGAGAAAACTCGCGAGGGCTGTATTTGGCTTTCTGATGCCTCTTGTGTTTTTGTTAAGTTGTTAAAGGTTCCTTGAGAGTTTGTGGAACTAAAGCTGTATTAAAAAACATTGTTTTAAATAATATAATATAACATACGACTTATGTCTACACACTCCCTTTTTGTTGTGGCGATGTAGTCAGAGGCTTGAGTGCCCATCTCCGAAATTACGAAGGTAATAGGCGATAGACATGTTTTAAATATTTCGAAGCAATTACACAATGCTAAAGCCTAACCTGAAAAAAGACATATATTTATGTCAAGTATTAAGTTAAAAGAAACGACGTTAACGTAATGTTTGTCTTAGTTTAAAATATGACGTACTCGTATAAAGGACATTACACAATACTGACGAAGCGTAATTTTAAAAGTACCTATATCTTCTGAGTATGTATTTGTAAGTTCATGGATATTCAAGAAGAAATATTATATGGAAGTAGTGGTTTATCATTATAAATGAAACGGGAATAAATGAGTGAATTATTACTATATATACCTATAGTTACTCATATATCCTTAATTAATGTATTAAGGAGACCTCTCAATACAAAGGACCGTTAACCCCGGATAGGTACCACATAATTATGATCTGTAGATCCGTAAAACAATCAAGCCCAGTCAGCGAGTGCCCAAACTAATATGCGTCAAGCGATATATGGACCTCGGGAGCAACCACTGCGGTTTCCATCTTGTATTGTCTTTGGAAGGGCTGTGCTACACTAGGGAATAGGTTTAGGAGATAATTTAAAATGTTTTTTAGATTTAAGGAATGACGGAGTAATAATTAGGAGAAGGTTTCCTGGTAATTTATTAATGTTTCTAATTTGATGAATTTGATAAGTTGAATATATTGTTTAGTATAAATGTGTACTTGTAGCTCAACTTTATTTTGGGTTCTTATAACCTGGGTTAATCAAGAGTGTACGAGATTCTAATATAAAAACTATCAAAGCGTGGAAAATTAATCGTTTAAAATAACTGCCTTTTTGTGTCAATGCTTTTAATTTGTGAACATAGAGTAATGACCCATGAGTAAGAGGGATCTTGTAAATGTAAATAAACTAAAATACCTTGTCAATGACCTTTTCTTTGTAAATAAAATAAAAACGTTTTATTCAGAACCACAAAAACATACAGTATAAAACGCTGTTATGTTATTATGTTTACTGTCGCAGCAAAAAGGTTAAATCTCAGCTTGCTATATTCTTAATATATTTCCTCCAGTGGACCAAAGCCCTTACCGCTAAACTAGCGAGCGAGAAACTTTGAGTATTTGCACAGAAGTTGCCCATGAGAACACGCAAACACCAGTAAGAAACTAATAATGATGATCTCCCTATCAAGTGCTGATATTAGGGATTGCAGCCAGAGGTAGGGGTCTAACTATACTGGTTTATAGTTTGTTCGGAGTTCAGAGCTGTGTATGGGGTGGTGTGGAATAGTTTAATCAATTTAATTTAAGTTTCATTGGTGTAGCGTTTTTATTATTATGTATGGCTTTCATAGATGTAATTTAAAACCCTGAAGAATAAGAGCTAAAATAGGACCCACTAACTCTAACCCATAGAATATTTAAATTCTTTTTATTATATCTGTATACAATTACTGATTTGTTGAGCCCTTCCTTTTAAGTAAATACATTGTATTAGGAAGAACTCGCTCTTTGTATTTTCCACGTAATTTTTTAAACTGATTTTTTATATCATAAATAAAATAATGATAACAGAAGGTACGATTGTGCTAAATTGAGAAAGATGGCAAGATAGTGAAAAATATAGATATATAATATACCCACCCTGTATCCACAGTCTCAAGAAGCAATGATTTATTGAATGGCACGCGCCGCGAGGGACACGCGTGCAGATTAGATGGGCCCGCCTTTTAATTATGCCAACTACTGTCGATGAGATGAGGCTTCTGCCAAGGGACCGTATATGTGCCGTGTATGTATGTGATTTAGTACTGTGTGATTCAGTGTTGTTTGTTATATGGTAGTGAATGGAAAGCGTCTTTACGGTGTTTCGTAATTAGAAATTTGCATTTAAAGAAGGTATTTGTTTGTTAAAATCATACTATTTTACTTGTTTGTCCTCAATAGCGATTAAATGAAGCGAATATTAAGTATTTGGGTACATATTTTACTGTTATAAAGCCTGTAACTGTAAGCAGAACCTCAGAAACGCTTCACTGGTCATCTTACCTTAAACACACTTATCAGAGTCGATCTAACACTGAACGTTTTTTTCGTATCTTTCAATAGATTCCATCAACCCAGAGTCCCTTTACTACTTTCTAGTAGTTTCATTCACTTCACGTCTCAGAATCAAAGTTAACCCCTCAGTTGACATGTGTTTGACAGCGTCAATGTAACCCCTTCCGTTTATTAAGGAATTTATTTGCGATACCGCTCCTTTGCAGCGGTGCGGCTTGTCAATTAAAATATTAATTGTGCTCCTGATATCAGGTTTTATAGAGGTTTTATAACGCGGCGCGCCACAGATAAGGGTTGATGGAGTCGCCTACTGACTTTGTTTATTTATTCCTACTTATAGAGACGATATTTATTCCTAAAAGACATAGAATTCAAGGCTTAGAAGATATAGGTTGGAGATCGTGTACTATATTCTTCTTGTGTTCGTGTCCTATAACTTGCTTAATGTAACTCTAAATTAAACAGGATTTTTTCAGTCCAATATTATTGTGAATTGTAACGGGATATGAACAGGATCATCAACACTAAACATTACTGATGGTTGGTTAAAACATACGTAATATTAGCCTTTAATAACTCAACAATGTTAGAGATGTACCCTAGAACCTTTTACTAGCATTTTACTTCCTACTACTACTATTGTACTACTACTTCAAAACAGTGCAAATATTTTAATTTGTATACAAAAACACTTTCTCCCACCCAAGAAAACGGGGCCATCTTGTCTTAACCCTTCACACGCCGCACTGTTATCGATTCCCTGAATTTTTGATAAACGCCTCCCGGGGGATCGTCGCATTATTAACAGTTAATATTTAGTGGCACTTCCCCGCCGCCTGCCTTGCTGGTGATTAGGTGGAACTCATCCGTTTTAATTGCTCACCCCAACGGTGGCAGATGCGATGTGTGCGACAGGAAAGTTTGGTTTCTTGAAGGTTTTTGGTCTAGTTTCGTTGTATGGGAGGTATTGTTCTGATTTTTCGAGATATACTTATAGATTACTATAGATATTTCACTTGTACATTATGAGGTGGAAGCAAGTTGCTTCTTTAACTGGTTTACTATACAGATTCGTTGAATGACATTTTTTAGTTTGATTGTAATTATTCGTAATAGATACCTAAAGGTACATATTGTGTACTTTTTTCCTTTTATGGTGAATGCAACTTGTTTGTGAACGTCAGGACCGCCAATGTAGTGTTCCAGATCTTGATGAAACATATTCTGAAAAATGGTACCTAAACTGTACTAAATAGTACCTATGCAAAGATAAATAGTACTTAAGACCTATGAATGTTAAACAAAAAAGCTCATACAACGGCCATTCTGATGTCAGGATGGCCGGTGTATTGTTATATCTTGTTAATGGACACAACTATCGCCATGAAACCTTTGTCAATTAATTGTACCTTAATAGTACCTCATGAAACGAGCATTGCATAATAAAAATATTATCGACGTTAAAGGTTTTGGGGAAAATTGGCATAATCACCACGTTGTTGGGCGGACGAAATGGTAATCGCAGTAAGTTTACAAAATTCACAAAACGACACTGCTGCCCATTGTCTGGTATAATCGCCTTACCAACACTCACGGGAAAATAGGGGGTGCTACTATTCTTGGCCCACACCACACATGTATTAATTAACGTAAGAAAAAGTTTGTTTTTTTTTGTCGGGACACGTCGATAATATTTTTATTATGCAATGCTCGTTTCATGAGGTACTATTAAGGTACAATTAATTGACAAAGGTTTCATGGCGATAGTTGTGTCCATTAACAAGATATAACAATACACCGGCCATCCTGACATCAGAATGGCCGTTGTATGAGCTTTTTTGTTTAACATTCATAGGTCTTAAGTACTATTTATCTTTGCATAGGTACTATTTAGTACAGTTTAGGTACCATTTTTCAGAATATGTTTCATCAAGATCTGGAACACTACATTGGCGGTCCTGACGTTCACAACTTGTTTTACTCTCATGCTCTAGGGTTATTGATACAGATTCGTTGTATGGACATTATTAGTTTAAATTTTCGTAATATTGAGCTATAACTTAGCTACCATTATGCCTTTTGGTAGTAGATGAAGCATTGCAGACGTATATCCCTTCGGTTTCCCCTACATATAGAAATATTAAGCCAAGATTAACGCATGATTTCTTTCGGACATACACACACAACACAAGGCTCACTTTTCGTATTTCGTTCCTGACTATCACTTAACTTACATTAATACGTACTCTATATATTGAACGGTGACAAATAGGTCAATCAAATAACTCTTTTAAAGAATTATTTTTAAATTATTTTTAAAGAATTCGACGTAGCTCAGTTGTTTGGGGCTTGGCTCTGTATCAGTGGGTACAGGGTTCAAATCCCACTTGAGCATGTACCTATGGAAATGAATTTTAATGAATTTCTATGTACATTTTTGTAATAAAAACACATTTACGAAATACATCGAATTATACGGTGAGGGAAAACATCGTGAGGAAACCTACCTGTTCGTCGAACAGATAATAGTTAGTGCTTGTAAATGGCGACGTGGCTGACCACCGGTCACATTGAGTACTGACTATCTGGTTAACACGTGGGTTTGAGGTGTCCATAGAATTACTACCTTCGCAATTGCGGAGATGGACACCTGAACCTCTGACTACCCCGCAAGGGTTAATGGTCGTGAATGCGTTTGTTTGTTTTTTGTCAAATAACTCTTCTTATTACAACACTTATTTCCACCAATTCTCCATTATCATTCCTTCGTATTTGCTCCATTACCGGGCGTCTGGTATCCAAACAGAGCTCGTTCGCCGCAGATAAACAAAGAAACCAATTTGCGTGCCATCGGAGCTTCATCAGTATACGAATTGATCCGGTTCAACAATAAACAGCTCCGGGCCGTCTCAGGAACAATTGGTGAATATTCAATCGATATTCGCCTTTAATTGAATTGTTATAAGGCTCATTAATATTTCATGAAAGGGGTAAGGCAATTAACATACGAAAACCGCGTTTTGGAATGTCCTTGTTTTGAAGATCTGGAAGATTCTTGTGTATGTTTTTAGAGCTAAAGCGTTTTTATCTGTTTCACGTGTGTGTGGGTTTTACACCGAGCAATTATATTGATAACTTGTTTGAAGTTGTTGTCGAACAAATTTTGGTAAAAATATACTGAATATTACACTCTTTTCTATAGACAAAAGATCGTAAGTTAATATCTCAGTCGCCTATTGTAAAATGCATATGAGCAAACAATATATAGAGTAAGATAACAGATTGGGTTCGATTTTTCCATTAATTCTTAAATACTGCAAGCCTGTTACCTTATACAGTGGTAGAGATAGGAAATATCCATAAGCCAGAATAGTTATATTCATACATAATTATGCAATGGAGCAAGGTGCTACGTTTCTCAAGGCTACGAAAATGAATCTGCTACGAGTTGCCCTTAGGGTACTACTGTACGCGCTAAGTATTATGATAATTTGTTTTTTTTACTAGGATACATGAAACTATGAAAGGACTCGACTTGTTATAATGCGCGCGTGTAGAAAACCTCAAACATGTATTTTCATTAGTATTCATTTTTTTATTAGGGGGTTAGTATGGCGTTAATATTGACATTATTACTATAAAAAGAGTGTCTTTAGAAGTATTAAATTAATTTTTAAAACGTATAGTACGTAGGCTTTTAAAACGTATTTAAGGAAAACCTAAATAAAATTTTTTAGTCTATCATAGGGAAAATAATTAAGTACTTCCTGCAATTATTTGTATAAAAGTTACAATCCGAACGACAAATATCATCTTAAAGTAACACTTCTAATTCAGTGTGTGTGAATTGAAACCCTATACAGCTTTATACCTAAAGACCTATAGGTAAAGTCCTTTGAACAACTAGTGATAGAGGTTCCGATTGTCTCGGCCCGACTGAGTCTGAGAGCCTGCGGCGACTGTCGCTTCGCTACTGTTTTTAATGGAATACAGCCTTCAGTGGTAGGTAGGTTTTGTGGGTATAGTTTGGGCTTTAGTTGGTTTAAGGACTATTTATTTATTGAGTCAAAACAGATAGAGTTAATAAAAATATTTGATAGATATTTAGGAAATAATAGGATAACAATTATTACAGTAGTGTCTTATGTTCTCTTTAGCAAATTTAACAACTAATATTTTACAGCTTAACAAAACATTAATATAATTACCAAATATTGGGTTTTTCGTTTCATCATCGAAGTTAAGCAAAGTTGAGCGTTATTAAATATTGCAAATTCATAACATAAGTATCTACTAACAAATTGAGTCCTGATTACTTAAATAAATAAATATCATTATTATTTTTATCACTGCCGCTATAGGAACAACGTGGAATTGATTTTAACAATACTGAATTAATTTTACATGGCGATGGACTGTCATACGCATCTACGTATGTCTTCGGTTGTGCTGTGTCATTGACAATGCGTTCAGTTCCTCAGAACATGAATAACAATGTAGATGACAATCAACTAAAACGTCCTATCAAACGTCCACCACAAAACAGAATCGTCCCATTAATACTAATCACCTGAAGGCATTAAATGTAATACCGAAACAAAAACATGTCCGTTCACCTCTTTGTAGATCGCACCCTAATATTTGTGGACAAAAAGCCTAAGCCTTGAGAGACAAGTATTAGCTCGTGTAAGACAAACCTAATTAGCTGGTCAAAAGCAAATAGTAGATCAAAGGACAATACGGGTTGTCCCCTGAAATGCCCTCCTAATATTGGTCACCCCTTTTGCAAAGGACCGCTTCGAACGACTGACACTTTTCCGACGGCTCCTGTTAATCCCAAATGCTAAGATGTTGCGTGTAGGGGTTAATTGCTTTTGTGCTGTTTTAGTTTGGTTTGTTTATCAATTGAATTCTCTACGAATGGACGTTGGAATAACTTGTTTAGAGGTTGCTTAAGTTTGATTGAAACTTTGTGTGTAATTTACCTTGTTATGTTAAAGATGATATACTTATCGTATCTATTAAAAGTTATTCTTAAATACTCGCGATTTACACTCATTTTATTTACATGTGAGACCGGGTTGTATCACGATAAATTGAGAAAGATATAAATACCTTTATTTCAGCCGACGTTTCGACCCAGTTGCATAGGCCGTGGTCGCTGAAGAAGTATTATATGAATTGTCATTGGTATTTGAATTTGAAATAAATGTTTGAAATAATTGGTTTCATACACGACGTCCGTTTCGATATAGAAAATAAGGCACAGATTAAAGATTTTCATTAGAATTTCATAGATAAACAACTTGCATTGTAAACGTGCATTCTTAATAAACCGTCTCTATAATGAAACTCAGACTGATAATATCATCTTCGTCATCATAATAGGTGCTTGACTATTGACCGATAACAGTCACTGACTATTAACCTATCAAACCCCCTTCCTTAACCCAGTTCACTTTAACCTGAACTTAAACATTCTATTACGCATACATTCTATTAATTCGACCATAACCTATACGGGGGCAGTAATTCGCTAATGTCTACCCATAAAGTAGGGACCATGGCTATAAGGCGAAGATATAGCCTCTATTTGCTACGACATACTCCTATTCTATTACTGCGAGTGTAGTTTCTAGAATTATACGTTTTGCGGTTTAGTATCGCGTGCCATACTTTGTTTTATGTGTGTATGAAAGTATATGTTGTTTGCATTCGATTATGAACTTCATGTTCATATTTTTCGTAGTTAAAGGAGGATAAAATATCAGAAAATTACCCTTCCATCACGCTTTACCTTAACATGTCTCTCTCCAGGCGTGTATATGTAGCATTAGGAAAAGAGGAGCATGTATGAGAAGGGTGTGAGTGAAGCAAAAGGTAGATTTGTGAGGATCCTTCCAGGTGGCGATCAATAGTCTCTGCCTATTCCGTATTAGAGACGTTAATATAATATGTATCTATATGGATAACCTTGACACAACACAATTGCAGTCACCGTTATGTCGAGTCGGTTTAATATTAAGATAATTCAGTATGCTTTTTATATACTACGATGTTATTGAAACTTACATTATAATTATAGAATTTTCTATGACATTCTTCAAACATAGCGTATTATATCTATCTTTTCCATTAATATCTCATACATACACATCACGCCTGATTCCCTGTAGAGGGGTAGGCAGAGATCACGGTTCCCCATTTGTCCTTGGTCACTTTCGCTTCATTGACATTCATACATCTTCTCATACACTCTCGGCGGTTATAGGTACACCTAATATGTCATGTATGATATATAATAATAATGTAGTTGATGAATGTTTAACCGAGGAACCTAAAAGGCCGGCTCCTTGTGACTCGCACTATTCACGTGATAGTTACGTCGGTTTTGCATACGTGTTGAATTAAATTTAAATTCTACCTCCAACTTTATTGGTTAGTGTTCGGACCCCGAGCTTCGTACAGTCGCCATGTAATAAGGTTCTAGATTAGTCTTAGGTCCCGTGCTGTCTGGTACTAGATAGAACGTAACCATTTACCTTATATGGTAACCTAGGGATTAAAAATATTTCATTGTAGTCTTAATATTGAGTTACTGAATTTTAGTGTTAAAATTATTTTTTTAATTATTGCTCTAAAGTTGTCTGTGAAATCTGAAACTGCCTTTCTTTACAAAATGTCGTAAAAGGCAATATAAGGACTGTGATTCATTGGTATCTCCAACCTGGCGCTAGATTTCGTTTACATACATATAGAGTTCAAACTACTTTTTCCAATATCTTTGCCCCATAAAATTGCAGAGCAAACAGAAATTTGGTTTTACACCAAATGTGACTGTATATTATGTAGTGATATTGAGAATAAATTTCCGTATTCATTTTACAAGAAAACGGGACTAACCTTTGCTACCCGTTTTGGCCATGTTGCAATGGCCATGGTCACGGGTCAATTGACGCCATAAGTTTACTTTTCTTGTAAAATGAATAAAAATCACGAAAATCTCAAAAATATATGTCCCTATGTTAGTACCCTAAACCTACCAGCTTCTCACACCCTTAAATCCCTAACCATTTCTTTACACCGTACCTCTGCCTGTACACCATAGCCATTAGAACGTGACCCTCGATATTAGGAACAAAACGTCTCCCAACAATTGTATTTGCGACTCCGATGTGTCATTAGGACGCCGCCACTAGTCCTCTTTAACAGCCTACTGTGTACTGCGTGGCGAGAGGTAATAACAAACGAGCAATAACAAAAGTCACGAGTGATATACCTTGTGAGGTAGGTAAGTTCGGGTGTCCTGCTTGGTTTAGTTTGTTTTATGGTCACATTGAATGCTGCCGAATACTATACACATTACCTTTAGTCATGTACTAGTCGGTGAAGTAAAAAGATTACTAATTGGCTGCCGTTCTTTCCAAAATGTCGAGTTCATTGAATCTTCTAGGCGATTGGTTACCTGTCACTGATATTTGATATGACATCACAACCTAAACAATATTCATGTTAAAAAGTGAATTAAGAGATATTATTTTGTCTTCGAGGTTCCGTCCGTCTGTCACATTGAGTATTGACTATCTGGTCAACACGTGGGTTCGAGGTGGCCATAGAATTACCACCTTTGCAATTGCAAAGATGGACACCTGTAGCTCTGACTACCCTGCAAGGGTTAATGATCGTCAACGCGTTTTTCTTTTTTATATAAACACAGCGGTTTATATTTAAACCAAGTCCTTGATGGGATTTCAATTTGGTATAGATTATTGAATTAGTGAATGCTGATCGCCTTACCTAGGTTGATCGGATTTTGATTAAATTATAACCTGATAGCTATCTCCTCGGAGAAACTTATTACCCGGGAGGGGTAGACAGAATTCCCTTGTCCATACATACATAAATACTAGGAATCAAAGATCATCATAAATTAAATAAAAGGTACATGTACATCTTGATAATGGAATAAAATGCACATACATATATCACGACTGTTATGCTTTGTAGTGTGCTTAGGAGTTCGCGTGACCATTCCTACAATTTTACGGCTACATCAAACTTCTTTTCGCCAGATAGGTGGCACTAACGTATGATATTAAAAGAATGTACATATGTATGTGAGTGAGATGCAATAGCCGTTACGTAGGGATCGGCCCAATAAGACATATGACAATCTGGTAGACGACATATTGATAAATATTAGAAGTACCTATAACCGCCGAGTGTGTGTAGATTTATGAGTGTAAATGAAGCGAAGGAGGTTTGTCAGAATCAGTACAAATGGGATCTGTGATCTCTGCCTACCTCTCTAGGAAAGGAACGTGATGTGTATGTATGTATAGTCCCCAAAGTTACAGATGTTAAATATGGCAATGACAAGTCGCAGAATGAATTGATATTCACAAAAGCGATTCGCTTCTGGCGTTGTTTGTCATATACTAACCTAACCTACTTAGATTTCTGTTGATAGGTAACATAAGGATAAGTAATGATGACTATTGTCTAATTATCCGTGTTTTCGTAAAATTCCTAGGTTTTTTGCAAAAACCCGAATTATCAAATAATTCTACGACATACATACTCTATAACCTATTCGGTGAAGCAAGCAGGTTTTCTCACGATGTTTTCTAGCGGATCTAGGCTCTTAAGGATGAAGGTTTTAATTGAATACCAAGTACGATTGAATGAAGGCATGCAGCAGTGGTTACCCGGTTGGGTGGAAGCCTCAAATTGTAATTCCAGGGTGCAAGAATCCATCTCATCTAGTCTAAGCTTAATCTAGATTCCTTAATATCGTTTATTAATAGTTATTAGTACTGGGTAGTTCATTTAGGTATTCGGTATAACTTGTTTGTTGAAGTTGCTCATATTATTTAGCTATATTCATATATAGAGCAATGAAAGATAAAATAAAGATTACAAAGAAACTTTCATCTCAATTACATAGTTTCAATTTTAAAAGTGTTGTATCATTACATATTGGCAGCACTCAAGCTTTGACTTTCATAATTCATGCTCAAGATTTTCCATACCTTTGTTGAAGTGAACCTCGGCGATACGATATCTAGACTAACTATATGAAACAATTAACAAATAACCATAGGCAATGGTTATAGTTTTAAGAGATTCGCGATTTATATTCATGATTAATAACTAACAGGACTTATAGCGTAAGTTTTTATATAATAAAGTTACCTTTATTATTAACCCGACGATTTGGTTACGTTGCAGTAGCCTTGGTCACGGGCAGACTCAAGTCTGTTATTAATTATGCTTAAGAAAGTGTTCAGATTCTTTGGTATTAAGTGTTTCAAACGCTACCAAATTAGTCTCTCAATATAATATTCTACACAACGAATACAGTTTCAATAAATCTGCCCAAAATAAATATAACACAACCGAAAAAGACGTCAGAATCCATCATAGCTAAAACGTCAGGGGTCAAAACGAATCGGCACTCAGCACCTGTCATTAGAGACCTGTATACAATCAACAACAACAATTGAACGATGACACGTCAGCACACTTCCATCCGTGCTCGACCTATCCATCATATATTTCTAGCACCAGTGTAAAAGATCTGTCTTATTTGACCCATTCAATACGGTTTCTTAATATACCAGAGGTCATGTTATACTGGTTGGTGTTTCGGAAATTATTTTCGTACGGAATAGTGCAGTCTGACGTTTCGATCTTGGCTAGATGGATTAATTTGATTATGGAACAACAGATGTGATGTTCGCTCCCCATGTTGTTACAGTGTCTGGGGTATTCCAGGTTTGATTAGCATTGTCTTAACATGTGTTGGTGGCTTGTTTTGTTTAGGTGTTCTTTTAATGAGTACACACATAGATACTAAGTTCAGGCCTCTACGTTGCTAACGGGTTTAGTGGCTATCAATCGTCACGTAGAACTTTTAATGATTCAAATACATATATACAAATAAAACGGCTTATAGTTATATCCTTTGTCAATTTTAATATTACTAAGTGATTACATTATCATTGATTTATTGTTTAATATAGATCGATAGCCCAATAGACCCAAAATTCCTCAGTTATATAAACCATACCAGACTGCAATAATCGTACACGTCACTTTTTCCTCCTAAGACATTCCAAGTAATTAATAATCAATTACTTTCTTCTATACTCCATCAATTGTCTACATAATTATATATCCGCATCCCTACCAGAACATTCATTGCACCAATCGATAACTTTCCAAACCACAATACGCAGACAAACCGATGCCTTGACGTCATTAATTCCAACGATGCCTTTCAGTCCAAACCCCGGATCAAGATCGTCCTTCGGCCGCGTGTTTTTGTGATTTTTCCTAGCCCTGTCTAATCCTATCGCGTGAAACAATAAAAGAATCGGGCAAAGAAAACGATCCCTTTGTGCGCAGTCGTCAGCCTTTGGTCTTGCAAATCCTGCTCTTATCTCGGAGCACGTCTATTAGCATAACTCCTAAAGGTCTGTGTGTATTGAAATGATAGCGGCGACGGAGCGGAGAGAGGTGGAACTGCTGTATGGTATGCTTTCAAGATGGCGTTTTTTGAATAGATGAAAAGATTGGTGTTAAAATATAGCTTCGCTGATATTTGAAGTGCATTCTTGTTGTCTTCTATCGATATCTTAATGTATACCAAAACAACATTATTCCTAGAAATCCTAAAAAAGTAGCAATTCCCATTAAAAGTGTTATATTTATGTAAAACTTGAAAGTCATCTTTCAGAAAAATATTAACAGTTACAAGCTATAGAATTCAAGTAGATATGTCATTCAGAGTAAATCAGTTAAAATATATTAAAAAACCTCTATTACTCACGTCATTAAAACGCGACGCATCGCCACCCCATTACCCGCGCACCCTAATAGTCAAAGTAGAGAGATTCTTCACAGAATCAATTAGGTTTTATTGTAAGCGACCAAAGGCCACTATCTGCCGGCATCTCCCTTGCATTCAATTTTCTAGACCATTTCCGAATGGAATAATTAAATTTCGGCTCGATCTACGTTCCGCTCGCGGCTCCCGTTAAATTTTGTTGCTCCCTGCTCCGGTATATCGGGAAAAGCGTGGATGAATTCGTCTAATAATGGTTAGGTAGATACAGAGAGTTATATCACTTCACTACATAGTATAAAACAAAGTCGCTTTCTTTGTCCCTATGTCCCTTTGTATGCTTAAATCTTTGAAACTACGCAACGGATTTTGATGCGGTTTTTTTAATAGATAGAGTTCAAGAGGAAGGTTTATATGTATAATAACATCCATTAAATAGTGGAGTAGGCTATATGTTTTTTCCCCGTGCGAAGCCGGAGCGGGTCGCTAGTAGTCTATATTTATATCGTACTTGTGTGAGAAAATTTTTAATAAAAAAAATGATGATATAAAAAAAACAACTTGTTCATTTTTGTATGTGTATTCCGTAGTAGTTTGAAAGTCTACAATTTATCATCATGTTTGTCTCTTTAGATATGGTCTTTTGAGGATATACCGTAAATTTTTATATCAAACTTTTAACATTTGTGTAAATTTTATGAAATGAACTGAAGTAGTAATACATAAATAATGATATAAAAACAACCCGGTCACTTTTGACTGTATTTATTATAGTAGTTTAATGAAAGCTTACAATTTGTCATCATAATTTACTTCAGATATGTAAAAGAATCAGAATTACTCACCCTCTTACTACGAAGGTATTTTACGTCAATAGAATCATCTTATACCGTAAGAAGTGACTATTCAAGCTTATGTTAGTCTGTCATTTCAAAAACCAATACCTATTTATCCCTCACCTTTAATAACACAGCATCCATAACATTTATCTACGCTACAAACAGTACCTCGTAAATGACTACGAATTCATGCTACGAAAACACCTCCCTCCCTAAGCCTTAAAGCTCTCTTACACTCTCGGGTGTCGTTATCGAGTTCTTGTTTAATAATTGATAAACGGAAAAACTCAGTCGGTTCCAGTCGGGGTGTATGGATATTATCTCTAGAGAATTGAGATACTTTGATCTTTGTATCAAGGAAACCGATATTTAGACAGGTTTAGTACGTTCAAGAGATGGTGCTAGCATGTATGTAGAACATGCATACATGTTAAGTTTCTTTGCCTATAAATATCACGGGTTTTGGTCTTGAGGAACCGTATTTTCAAGTCCATATATGAGAAGCTTAAAAGGTGTGAGTGAAGCAAGAGAGATTAGTCAGGATTGTTCCGGGTGGCGATCGATAGTCTCTGCCTATCCCGTTGGGGACGTAGTGGCGTGTATATACTTCTTAAATAGTCTTGTATGTAACTAACTCACTTTTATATTGCCTTAACACGCTAAATTAACAATTAAACACCTTTAAGCAATAGTATGGTTATTGACAGTTATTTCTCTTTTTGTATATGAAATATATATTATTATGAAGTGCTTAATAATACAGGAATTTCTTGTATTCCTAAAATTTTCCACCATATGCCAGATATTGCATTAAAATCCGAGATCAAAACATATACATATGGCAACAAACAGGTGTTTTTAAAGTGCACGACACACAAACAAAACAAACTTCATTCTAGTCTGATTAATTAGAAACCACGAGTTTTAACCTTCAGGGAGCATAGTTACGACTAACATAATAAACAAAGTTATCTGTCACTGCCCTTTATGGTATTTGGAACCTTATGTCCACATGTTAGGGTACAAGGAACCGATTGATTTATAGTTGTCAGGAACAATTGCTACTTAAGGCCCCTTGTCTATGTTTTTCAATGCGTTCGCAGCGCCCCCTTTTGTGGGGTTCGGAGCTAGTTATTGACGATTTTTCAAGCGATTTCACTTATTAATTATAATGAGATATTGCAGTGTTTAAGGATTGTTCTTGTTATATATCGTTGTGAATATGGTTAAAAAGATAATTGAGTATTTTTTTATTATTTTATAGTTATTGTTCAGTTGTGTGGCCTTTGAATCTGTATAAGTTGGAACAGGGTTCAAATCTCGGCCAGAACATGTACCAATTGAAATGAAGTGTTTTCATTTTTGTAATAAAAATACATTTACAAAATTCACCGAATGGAAAACTGATCTCTTGACTACAACGCAAGGTTTAATGGTCGTAAGTTTTTATGTTTAATTATGTGTGTATATAAACATACTATCAAACAAAACCCGCAAAAGTCTTAATCGTCTTAATAGTTCCAGTTAAACAACCCTGAACAAGACTAGTAGTATCTTGAGGATATATAATCTACGTTAGTTTTGGCAAGGAAAAAACATATTTACAAAATCACTATGTCTCTGGTCAGTGTCTGTGAACTGCAGTGGAGTCACCAACTGTCATATAATGGCTATTTTAAAGCGTAGGTTTTGATTGGCCAACTACCACTGCGAAGTGGTTGGCTGAGGGCCACGAGTGATCGTGTTTTGTGGCGTACCCTTGAGAAGGCCTACGTCCAGCAGTACACTAACGTTGCCTGATTGATTGACACTGCGAAGACGGTAGTACTAAAACTTCTGACTACGGTTTAGGGTAATAAAATGGCCATGAAACGTCAAAAATAACTAAGCATACACATTCGTTATCAAAAGTCGTAGCTCATTTGCATGAAACATGAAACATTGTAGCTGAGTACCTAATGGAATTTTTAATAGCTCTAATAAATACACAGGTCTTATTAGTATCAACAAGATATTATGCTCGCAGCGTAATCATAATAACATCTTGATGGGGACAAATAATGAGACGGTGTAGGACGGAGGATTTTCTAAATATGGCTTCGGGGATGCGCGGGTTGAATTCGAAAAATATACATATACAAATGAGCGTTAGGTATATATTAAAATAAATATTTATAATAATAATATACAAAAAAGACTAACGCGTTCACGACCATTAACCTTTGCGGGGTTGTCAGAGGATCAGGTGCCCATATGCGCAATAGCGGAGGTAGTAATAGATAACGTGGTAAGGCGTGTCGCCTTAACAAGCACTGAACTGTTCGTGGAACAAGTAGGTTTCCTCATGATGTGAATTCATATTATTTCCCTCACCGTATTATTGTAGTACAACGTGTAAAAGAAACGTGAAATACAATATACTGCTAAAAAGTTACGTTCGAAGTACGTAAAACTGCGGTGTATGTATGTATGAGTATGTATGAGTAGGTTATACCTGAATTATATAAAATAACCTAATATAAAAAAATATTATATTATATGAAATATAAGGAATTTTAATATATTAAATATTATATTATATTCAAATTCCGCTATAACGCTACACAACTCTCTCCTGACCGCTTCAGTAGCGAGCGAAAAAATGATTTGAGTTTACCAAATACATTTTTTTTTTCTTTAACATGAAAACGTGGATTTACCGTCAACCAGTCATTAGAGAGGTATGTTCGAAGTTACGTGTATTTTTATGTCATATTTCCAGGTAATAGATGTAAAAACCTTGTAATAAATAATTATATTAATACGCCGAGTGTGTATGAGCAGGTGTATGAGTGTTATTGAAGCGAAAGTGGTTTATCAGGATCGGGACAGATGAGGATCTGAGATGTTTATGTATGTATATAAAATAATGTTTTGTAGGTAATATAGAGGATATATTATAGTTTTAAGAGATTCGCGATTTATACTCATGATTAATAACTAAATATAATATATATAATATAGGGTTAATAAAGGTAACTTTATTATATATAAAGTTTACGTATATATTGTATCACCAAAGTTCTGTTCTTCACAAAAGTGACAAGATAATCAAATATAGCATAACCTCTCAAAACACTACATCATTAAATTGTATAAAACAAAGTCGCTTTCTCTGTCCGTATGTCCCTTTGTATGCTTAAATCTTTGAAACTACGCAACGGATTTCGATGCGGTTTTTTTTAATAGATAGAATGATTCAAGAGGAAGGTTTATATGTATAATAACATCCATTAAATAGCCAGAAGTGCGAAGCCGGAGCGGGTCGCTAGTTCATAATAATCACCGTGTAGATCGAATAAAAGACAGAAACCTGATGAAGACTCTTTTACACTGTTACCATCTTTGGAGATAATGTAGTAATGTTAGTCGTGGCTAACATAACAGGGAAAATATGTAGTCAGTTAAAAACGCAGCTGGTAACATTTATCAATTCCCAGACTCAAACAAGATGAGTATATATTAGCAGAGATTATATGAAATTAATGTATGCCGTAAAGATTCTCGGTAGACAATGTTATTATTAGATATTGTTACAAAATATTGTTGCTATCATTAACAATTCTTAAGGGTAGGTGAAATAACAATGGGGTTGCGAAATTACAAAGGGTTATGCTAACTGAAGCCAGCTTTAAAAGGGCGTATGTACTTTGCACTTATAATCACCGAGTGTGTGTAGATAAGGATCTTGTATACCTATTTTTTCGTCGATTCTCTAAACAACTTTCGCTTCATTGATATCATCAACATCACACACTGATTCCCTGTAGAGAGGTAGGCAGAGATCACGGATCCCCATCTGTCCGGATCCTGAAAAATCACTTTCGCTTCATTGACACTTATACACCACCTCATACAGTCGGCAGTTATAGGTATAGGTATAGGTATAGGTATATAGGCTTATAACGTCACCCTTTTTCAATATGATGTCTGACTGTCATATATCCTATTGGGCCGGCCTTATTAATATCAATAGATCGCGCAAACACACTCAATTGTTATAGGTACTTCTATCGTGAATAATTTACAGTATAACACTTATTTTTATCGTCATTCTTCTTATTAGGCCAACCCCTTATGTAAGTAATATATCACTATATAAAATTTATATACATACATACACATCACGCCCGATTCCCTGTAAAGGGGTAGGCAGAGATCACGGATCCCCATCTGTCCCGAGATTAACAAAGCACTTTCGCTTCATTCGATTTTTTGTGTTATGATATAAATCAGTATGCGAATCACGCATCGAGAATTGTCGAATCCGATGTTTTCATCAAAGTATCGAGTCACAAACACTTGAAGAATCCTGTCACACCCCTACTAATGGATGTGGGGAGATGTGTCACTTTAGCCCAATAAAGCACTTGTGATATCGATACAAAAAGTAATGAAGGGAATCGAATATGTTAGGAAACATCGTGAGGAAATCTGTCTTTACTTATACTCGTTATTTTCTTTTCCTTTTGCGGTGTAGAACGCATTAAGACATGCGTATTTCATCGATAATCATTATTATTGGTATACTAGTTGCCGTTCTTCCCTGCATGTTGTAGGTGACTAAGGGACTAGGTGTAAATTAAATCTATTGGATGATAGGCTAGCAAGATGTCACTAAAGTTCAATATCAAATCACAACCTTAATGTTCATAGTAAATGTGACCTAGAAGATATCATCGTATCTCTGAGGTTCTGTCCAAAGGAAGGATTAAAGGACGTGAATGTATACGAATGTGTTATTATTGAGTATAAATCCAAACTGTGTTCAATAAGTTATTTTTATGATTCCATTCGTAACTCAAGGCTGTCCTTGAATAAGCACCTAGTTATCGTACTATTTACATTCTACACTATCATACTAATAAAATACAAGTCCACAAATTCCATAACCAATTCCCTTTCAAAATCGCTAATTATCTCGATCAAAAGGCATCAACAAAGTCCTGGTAAATCTCCCCAGATTATGCAAAAAATCCCCAACTCACGGCGGCCAAGTCAAGCACTCTTTGCATTGCTAATACAATATTCTTGGGCAGATAATCCGGTGACAGTGGCGGGGGAGCGATCGAAATGGGCGGTTGAATGGGAATGAAATGACCGAATTGCGCATGACCTATTTCGGTGGTTGATTGAATGATTCTGATTGTATTGATGACCTAAATATATATACTGTACCTAAATATCCTCTGAGTGTTAGTGCTTTTATGGTAGTCAAAAGCTTAAGTCACAACGAGGAGTTTTAAAGGCCATGTTTTAAGTGGTAATACTTAACGTGACAGGACACCTTAAGCCGCATCATCTAACTGTACTACCATATCCAGATGATACATAGGCGTCATGATATTTTGTATTAACTCAATAACACATGAATATACACGTTTAACTTGGGATACCTTAAATCTATAAATATTAAGCAGAATGTCACCATAACAGTGATATATATTCACGTCTCTACATACATATAGTACGTATTTGTATTGTGCCTATTTGCCCGTGATAGATATACATCGACCAAAAACCTTCTAGTAAATAACTCTCTGACTGATTTGTAATTCAAACATGAAAGAAAAGACGCGATATCCGATTTGAATAAAGAGCCGCAGAATGGAAGATTTACCCCGAGGTGCTCGTCCGCCTGTATAATTGAAATGGCTAATTTTTACCAGATTTACTGCAACGGGAAAACTTGTATTTCATGTTAAAATAAGACATATATAATTGTGGTAAAAATGATAGAGATCATTGTATATATATTCTGAGTGTTGAGCACCATTTTAATTGTAGTAATATGCAATGTCTTTGTTCTGTTTTTCATTATACCTAAACCGTCTTTATAGGTACTTTTTCAATTATCATAAGTTCCACCTAAAACCGGCTTTATCAGTGTACTATGTAATCAATCAATTCATAATAATCTACGTAATAAATACAACAATCACATAAGTTACAAATAACCATACGCAATTAAATTAAACGTTTTAAATGTCCACGCATACTGCTGACCGACCCTTAAGAAATGAAGGATCTCATGCCTTCATACGTATGTATGTATTGTAGTAACCACCAGATATATGCAAATTGGTAGTCCGCAACAGTACCTCAAAGGGAGAACCACGAAAATGCATTCTTGCCGGCAATATCCACTTTGTGCGAAATTCTGCAAGACTAACGAGTCCATTCAAATGTGGAAAAAGAGTATAAAAGTAACTTGAAATCTTTCGTTCATACATACACATGTACTCCCATAACATAATAGGTAGCATACGCTATATATCACTCATACACACTCCCGAAAAGAACAGAACAGAAGCATAAAAATACCATAAAAAATCATATACGTCCAAGTCCTTTAATACTACCGGAGACACGGTATCGTTGAGATCGCTATTATCATTAGTACCAGAAAAAGGAGGCCTCGTTTACTTATTTCTTCAACAGCAATAACATCTTTGTTACATATATAGTTTATAGTAAACCAATAACTATGGAAAATCATGATAAAACCTAGCTGTTCACCGAACAGGTAATAGTTAGTGCTTGTAAATGGCGACATATTGAGTACTGACTATCTGGTCAACACGTGGGTTCTAGGTGGCCATACAATTACTACCCTCGCAATTGCGTAAACGGACACCTGAACCTCTGACTACCCCGCAAGGGTTAATGGTCGTGCACGCGTTTGTCTTTTGTCTATCCAAATTGCCAACCTGTACTAAACAATAAGCGCTATATATAGATACATGACCATAAAAAGAAAATAGAATTACCCCCATTTTTTGTCACTAGTTCATACCTTTAAACACAAAAAGGCACAAGCTTGCATTCCATTAAAGAGCCAATCTAAAAAGCGTGGCTCCTTAAATATAATTCCAAAATTCATATCCGCGGCGGCAGTGACCGTAACGATAGACTGGCGCGATGTTCATTAATGAAAAGCCATAAAGTCGACCCCAAGGGACCGTAACATCAGCTGCTTATGGCCGCTAGAGGAAAAAGTGCGATGAGCGATCGAACGCCTTGTTAAGGCTCTAGCTTTTGTCCTCAGAGGTTGAAAGAATGGTTAGTAATTTAATTAATTTATTCCTTATTGCACACACAGTACATTTACACATTAATAGACACAGAGAAATGCTAGTACAATACAGTACATCAGACCGTAAGTAGAAAGGCTCTAGCTTTTGTCTTCAGAGGTTGATAGGATGGTTAGTAGTTGTCTGTATTACCAGTATACCCGGAAGCGAATAGGGGAATTTATTATTTAGTAAACTTCCCAATAGATATTCTCTAAATATAATTGCAGTCTCAGTAGGAAATGACCGAAAAAAAATTTCAACTGTGAGGGCCTGTACAATCCAATATATTACGTATATCAATAGCCATCTACTATTGCTTAAAAAAGCAGCTAAAAGTAGTTGTGTTTATGTACTATATTGACAGTAAGTTCATCAAGTCACTTGGTGGCCTATTAAGACATGCTTTAAAGAAAGACTAGTCATTATATATTAATTACATACATAATTCATAAAAACTCAATATCAATACATTTTTATTCTATATAAAAACATGTACTGTTATTCATTAAAACTTACATAACGCAGGACTACCTTTTTAAAATAATTTAAAATACTACAACCGCGCCTTAAGCTCTTCCGTGTTCTTTCAGGTGAGACCCCTGATTTGAAATGGGGAGAAAAATTGCACGTTTACATAGCAGACTAATTTTTCTCCTACCCTCACTTATCGGAAGGCAGGTTATTAATTTGAATAGGATTTGAGCTTTGATCTCTAAGTGGCGTGGAGTTACGCCCTAGGTGATGCTTTGGCGGGCTTCCGTTTGATTCAGATACCTATAGGAGAACGCTGTGAAAAATTAATAGGTGTTTCTGCAAGTTTAGTTTTAGTAGTACTTTGGTAGTGGTAAGCTGTTACGATAGTTTGATTGTCTGATAAATTAATATGGCATAATTATTATTGTATTTGTTGGGCTTGTTGAATAGATCAGAACCACGTGCTTCATTTAATATAATCATTTAAAGCTGATATGTGCCATAAGCTGATATGATAGTCAGTAAAAAACATGATAAAAAAACTTAAAGGTTTATAGTTATAAAGTTATTTGAGGCCTAAACGCAAAAAAACATGCAAGATAGTATCCATTTTAGTCGACATGATATGCCATTCACTGTAAACAAGACCCTTTAAACAATTCGCATCTCTATGTTCTTAGATGAAAAAATCTTATTCCATTCTTAATTACGTAAAATGTATCCCTAATATTCTCCTGTGTAATTTGGAGGAAAATGCTTAATATTCGCGTCCCCGATCGGGCGTTAAATGACCATGTCTCAACAGAATTCCGGGCACGCCGCCTCTTTGACAGTTTACAGCGTGTATCAATTACTGTGTCCCCAGCCCAGCATTATCGCTTGTTAAGCCAAGGGGGCCTCAAGGAGTTCCGCGGCCTTTTTCTCATTTCCCAAACCCCGGATAGATTGGATGACACTCGATCTCCCCGAGACGCGGACGAATTAAAAAAACGCCAGCGAAACGGCCCCGGGAATTGTTTCTGTGACGTTGTTGATTCGCAGCCATAAAATTTGTGATTGATCAATTCATTCCGGGTTTCAATTTGCGCGCTAATGAAGAGCACGCCGTGGAGAGTTGGTGACGCTTTTTTCGATGGCCACCCTCCCTCGGGCCCTGATTTGGTTGTCTTTGAAATTCGCCGATGATCCAATTTGGTCTCTTCAGAAAAGTTTCGCAGGCAGTCAATTTCGCACCTTGTTATTGCACTGAGTTTGGACAAACGGAATTCATCAGGGCGAAACTCGTGTCTATCTGTAACTCGATTACTTGCTCCGGGGTGTTAATAGCTGATTTCGGCACAATAATGTTCGGTTTGCCGATCTTAATGGCTGAGACAATAAGCAATAATCGCTGTCGGCCATCGCTTACCTCCTGCCATTACTGCGGGCCCGATATTAAGGTCGGCCCAGCGAACGATGGAGTGCGGATAATGGCGGTCGATTTGGAACAACAAAACATTCGGTCTCTCATCATTTCGGTGAGAAATTTCATTAAAAACAACAATACGAGTTGCAGATGACCGCTATAATCGGAATCCCTGGTCACCGATTGCGATCGGCCGGCTTATATGCGTCCTCGATTCTCGTTTCATTGCCTCGCACGCGATTCTCCCCCTTAAGTGCTTTGATTAAGGTCCATATTGGTGGTTCGAAGCGCACGGAGATTGACCTATATTTAATTTATGAGCTACATGAATGACCGTGTTGAGTCTTGATTTGAAAAGGGTTGGAATCAAAAGTAACCAACATGAAATGGCGGCATGATGAGCTTCCGTTCGTGCGGACTTTTAAAAAGACGCTCCGTGTAATTTCGTTGGAACAAGATCCGCTACACGAGGCCGTAAAAGGCATAATGTCTGCGTGTTTAAAAATTCATCTCATCACATCAATTTCCCCATTTGAATGTTTTCGTACATTAGCGTCGGAGTTGATTTTTCATTAGCCACCACTCGAGCGCGTTCTCAATTTCGTCTCCATATTATTACTGGCAGGTATCCGCGCTCGTTCGCTTTGATCTTAATCTATAATTCAGTGCTTTCGATCTCCCAATAAATGAGGATTCACAAACAAAGAAGGCAGCGCCCCCACCCGGCCCTCGGCCTCCCTTCGGCATAATTTCATTATTTCCATCGCCTCGTATAGCACATCAGTTTTAAAAATATTCACAATCTATACGGAGACAACGAGCCGTTTCGCCATTATACATTTCGCCCCGTCCCCCGGCGGGTGGGCGATTTTTCCCGGAGGGGGTGTGAGAAAAGATGTGTTTTTGTCGTGTTTTTATTAGCGAGAAACAATGATGAATTAGAGAACATCCCGTTTATTAGTGGAGCGTGCGATTTTTTCGTCTTAATTTGTTTTTTAGGTCTCGTCTCGGACGGCGATGAGGCGAGCGAATTTCGCATTAGCGAGGGTGAGAAGAGCGGCCCCTGCCAAATTAAGTTGTTGCTAAAACAGGTGTTTTGTACTTGGTTCGGTGCTCGTGTTTATCGATCATGTCGTAATCGCGGCCGTCTTCCCGAGGCATTAGGGGCCTGATATTGTTGCGAATTTTTAATGAGTTGGAGCCCAATCATAATTATTATTGGATCCTTGTTGATGCCTTGGAAGTTGGTAGCGCCTGGCGTATTTTGAGTTCAAAGCTAAGTTGTATTATAAAAGTATTCAATATTTATACATGTTATATTTTAGTTCTGATATACCCTTCGAGAAGAACAGAACCTTACATACATAATTGTCATGACTTTAATATGTTATCTTTTCTGTAGCATTTCAAATGTGTCTGTTATAGATTGTGAAACATTTGTTTTATCTACATTCACAACCTTTATTCCTTGCAATGTCATCATAGGTTGTGTGTCCATCTCCGCTATTATGAACTTAGTTATTCTAAAGCCATCTCGAAACCAAATATTTACCAGATACTCTTCACCTAATGTTCAATGAGCGACCAAACTTTCTATTCTTTGTGTACGTACAATAGATACGTTGTTTTTGTATCCACCTTGTACGTAGCATCATTTGAAAGGCAGTTTCCGTAGTAGCCGAAAGGGCAGCCGACCGCGACTAAAAGGCGCAATCTGGTAACAGAGCCTTTCAAAGCCTTCAAAGAGATCGCCTAGCCGGAGATTGGGTTACACGGTGACAGAAGAGTAGCATTACATAATATTGTAGTAGTATTAATATTTCAAATTATAATAAACCCACTCCAAAGGTCCAAGGTTGTAAGGTGACAGAAAGGAAGCATCACATAGTATTTTACGAGTTAACAAATAGTAGGAAAGATTGCCTCACGATATAGTCAAAATAAGTACTATACTACATAATTATAGTAATGGAGAATATCGCCTATTTCAGAATTAAAACAAGAACTTACTAGGCAAATGCTGACTGTCTAGTATATGTGGATTTTGAGCGTTTGTAAACTTCTTGTCTGATGAGAGTCATTCAACATCTAACAACCACCTGAACGAACTTTTGTGACGTCAGAAAAATCATTCTACTTGTAGTGTAGAGACCAGCAGAGCATGTGTGGTAAGCTTTTTTTCGGCTGGCAACCCTAGTTATAAGTGGACGTAAAATTTGAGCTCTGAGGAAATAAATTCATAAATAGGCATTAAAATAAACTATTTAGCTCAATTTATAGTTAAAAGTGTTTAATAATACATTACAAATTAGTTCCGGTATAAAAAGTGCAAATTAAATATCTATTCTTATAGAAAATCTTCAATAATACTTTTACTCGTGATTAAATGTCGGTCAGTTCAAAATCGAAAATCAATTTGTTAATTAAATTTAACTTTAAGTGTTATTAACAGACTCATAGTTTGGTTCTCATATGTTATTAAATGATATTGAAGGACATTAAATATAACAATAAACTTTAAATCTAAAAATTAATCCATATAAAAAATAAATAAATTATAACCTCTAACAGATACAATTAGTGTATTCTTTAAGTTTAATTGTTACAAGAGTTGAAGTTGTGTTTCATAAACTTATCTGAAGTGTGTGGTTTTTAAATTTGATTAGTATTTGGAAGATTCTGATTTTTTTGTTTGTAAGGTAGTGTACAGTTTGAATAAAATCGTTTCTCGGATCCTTCTGGCTCTGGTATTGCTTGGCTTAGTCAGTTTGGGAACCGCTAGTACATGATTTCTTGATTAAGAAATACCTATTTAGCCTCCTGTGCCTGAGTCTTGTGGTTTTGGCGCTTGTGGGGTGCGAGGACTTTGGCATTTGACTTGCACATTTGTGATTGTGTACTGTGGAACTAGTGCAAGACAGAATGTCTGTGGTAACCAGAAGCACAACTATTCGTGAACTGGAGACGAAACTAAGGCTGACACTGAATGAACTAAAAGAAAGTAAGGTCTTGAATGAAAAATTATTGCTAGAGAGAGATGATAGTGAGAAAGAGATTATCGAATTAATTAGTGGCCATGGAAAATTGAAGGCTGAGATGGCTGGGATCCATCGAGAGATGGAAGTTATCATGAATGAGAAGGATAGGTTGCAAAAGATTCAAGACTCCGCTGCATACTTTGGGGATGAATATGAGTGTGCGCTGAGACATATTGCCAAACTAGAATTAGATCTGAGGAATGCACACAAGCGCATACTATCTCTTGAGGCAAATAATGAGGATCAAGTAAAGCTTTATAATGATATACAGTATCAACAGTTAGTGTTAGGAACAAATAATAGCAGAAACAACTACCCTAAAAATCATATATCTAAAAATATAATAAAAAAGTACAAACAAATTAACAAAGTGATTAAGAAGACTTCAGTTAAACTAAGAAGAATAAAAAGGGTTAACATTAAGAAACAGTATAGAAATATTAACTATATTAGTGCCATAACTGATTATAAATCCCAATGTAAACTTTTAAATAATAAAATAGATGAGTTACAAGACTCACTTGCATCTATAAGGTATAAATATGAAATGGCCCAAACTGAGATAGGGGAACATATCCAGGCAATGGACAAACTCCTATCATTGAGTGCATCTAACGTTGATGCTTTTAACAATCTAGTTAAAGATGGATGTATGTGCGGCGGCCACTTGTGTGATGCGAAAGGGTATGTTTGTGTCGAGCCTGTGGCAGAAACACTTGTGGACTGCTCAGTCACAGAGGTGGCTAGGTGTGAGAATGTCAGTCTTAGTGGACAGGGAGGCAAGGTAATCTATTGCGATGAGATAGGTAGAAATGTAGGAAGGTACCTAGGGGCCATTATGGATGGGCCAATACAGAACTGTTGCTACCCAGGAGCATCTTTAGCTCAACTTATAGATAATATATGTAAGAACAAAAGTGATTGGAATAAAACCATAATAATTTTATGTGGTAGGCGCGGAAAACTTAATAAACTGAAATTAGTTCGTTTATTTGATAATTTGATGTCAAAACTTAAAAATAAATTAGTTTTATGCACTTTGCCTTACTCCTCATCGTTGTCAGCTGAAGAAAATAGGGCTAGGCATGGGCTGAATTGCTGCTTGCATACTATGTGTATGCATAGTGGTAATTTAGACTATGTTGACATTAATTGTATTATTAAGAATCAAATGAAATTAAAAAATAATTTATACTTTTTGTTTAATAGCTGTAAGAGACAGGTAGCAACATCGCTACATTATTCTTTATGTAGACTAACCAAAGTTTTGGTTTCTGACCAGGCCCCTATTGGCCAGAATACCCAATTGGGTAATGACTTTTCCCTAGAAAAAGTTCCAGGGAATAATTTTAATTTAAATTAATAAAGCAGACAAAAGAGATAGACTCTGGCAAATTAAATAAGTTGGTAGTAGCGCCTGACGTCACTTTAGTGCATCAGAACATACAAGGTTTATTAGGTAAAGAATTAGAAGTCGAGCTTTTTTTGGTTTCTTGCGGGGTAGGAATATTTTGTGTGACGGAGCATTGGGCGAGGTCCTATCAATTAATGTTTGGTTTTGGAGCCCACAAGGTTGCAAGTTCATATTGTAGGAACAGTGCAATTCGTGGGGGCTCCCTAATATTGGTTCATAATGATATTAAATTTAAGGAACGGAAAGATATTGTTAGTTTCTCTATTGAGCGAGTAATAGAATTGTCATGTATAGAGATGGAGGATGTTATAATTTTGTGTGTTTACAGACCGCCCAATTCAAACTATTTAGACTTTGAAAAATGTATGGAGGAAGTGCTGCTTAGGCTACTTCAGAAATGTAAGCGCCTGATAGTGTGTGGTGACTTCAATGTTAATATACTTGAGGACACTACGGTTTGTATAAATTTTCTAACTTTATTTTTAAGTTACAATTTGAGACATAATTTTGATCAACCAACTAGAATCACAAGCACCTCCTCTACTTGTATTGACAATATATTTAGCGATTTTAGTTTGTCACATACAGAACTTGTTACGGACATTAGCTCTGACCACCATGGTCAGATGATTAAGTTTAGGTGTCACCGAAAAGTCCAGCCTAAGAATGTTACTTGCATTCCTGTGACGGGGGCTCGCTTAGTTAATTTCAGGGAAAACGTTTTAAGGCGTTTCCCTATACAATTAGAAACCGATACCCCAAATAATATGTATAGATCATTTTTCAAAATTATTGACATTGAATATAAAAAAATTTTTAAAACAAAGAGTTTTAAAATAACCAGTAAAAGATCTTTCTGTGATTGGGCAACTAGAGGTATAAAAATTAGTAGACAGCGATTATATGAACTATATAAAGAAAAATCTGTTAATTATTGCCCAGATTTTCAAAACTATATAAGAAGTTATTCTAAGGTCTTTAAAAAAGTTTGTGCTCAGGCCAAAAAATTGTACATACAGAATAAAATAAAAAATGCCACTAATGTAGTGAGGGAAACCTGGAACACAATTAAACTTGAAAGTGGTAAAGATGTCTCTCACGTTCATGAACCAAAACTTATAGTTGGTAAAAATGTAATCACAGACCATCAGCAGATCTCAAGTGTGTTTCAGGATTTTTTCTCTAATATTCCTGTCTCTATAACTAAGCCACTAAATGCTTGTTCAGAGAGTGCTACATATATATTAGAAAGGAATGTGCCGAAATTTGACGGTGTTTTTAGTTTCAGAGAAATCAGTACTATAGATGTCATCAAATGTTTTAAATCACTCCAGAAAAAGAAAACATCTGATCTGTGGGGCCATTCAGTAAAGGTTTATTCAACCATTGTAGATTTAGTTGCACCTGAGTTGAACATTATATTTAATCAATGTGTTAAATGCGGAAAGTTTCCTGATCAGATGAAATACGGTAAAATCATTCCATTATTTAAATCTGGTAGTACCACTGACCCTGCTAACTATCGTCCTATCTCAATACTACCAGCTTTTAGCAAAATATTTGAGAAAATTATTCTAAATCAATTGCTAGTACATTTTAACCGTTATAATATTTTTAATAAGCAACAGTTTGGTTTTACAAAGGGTCGATCAACAACAGATGCTGGGGTTGATCTTATGAAATATATATTTGAGTCTTGGGAGGAGGCAAAGGATACTCTGGGTGTCTTTTGCGATCTTTCTAAGGCGTTCGATTGCGTGGACCACAAAACTCTGATCATGAAGCTTAAGCATTACGGTATAGGTGATAGGGCACTGGATCTAATTGCATGTTACCTGGGGGGAAGGATCCAGAGTGTTGAATTCGGCGGAGCTAGATCGAGCGGCAGCTCGGCTGCTATGGGTGTTCCGCAGGGTTCCATTCTTGGGCCCTTCCTTTTCTTAGTTTATATAAATGACTTACCTTATTTAAGTCAGGGCCGTTGCCACATGGTGTTGTTTGCGGATGACACTTCTATATTGTTTAAAGTTAACAGAGGAAAAGACGAAACAGAAAGGATATGTAATGTGATTTCAGAGGTGGAACAATGGTTTAGAATAAACAATCTTGCTTTTAATTGTAATAAGACAAAATGTGTACGGTTTACTTTGCCAAATGTTAGGAGCTCAACTACTAGCATCGTAATTAATAATGTGGCTTTAGATATTGCGGGGTCCACTACCTTCTTGGGGGTCACAATGGACTCAAAATTACAGTTTAGTGAGCACATCGGTGGTCTGGCGAAAAGGCTAAGTTCTGCAGCCTACGCGGTTAGGAAAATAAGACACTTGACTGACGTGAATACCGCGAGACTTGTTTATTTTAGTTATTTCCATAGCGTCATGTCATACGGGCTTCTTTTGTGGGGCAATTCTGCTGATATTAATTCAGTATTTGTGCTGCAGAAGAGAGCCATTCGCTCGATCTACCGTATGGGTCCTCGTGAATCTTTAAGAGATGTGTTTAAGACAATAAATATACTCACTGTGGCTTCTCAATATATATATGATAACTTAGTCTATGTTAAAAAAAATATTAATGATTACAGGCTTGTAAGAGACATGCATAATTGTAACACACGCAATAAAAACAAATTGTATTATAGTGGCTCGAGACTAAAAAGAATAAACAATTCGTTTATGGGCCTGGGCATAAAAATGTATAACAAACTTCCAGAGTCTATAAAGTCCTTACCTCTAGACAAATTTAAAGTTTGCACTAAAGCGACGTTGATCGAGAAGGGCTACTACAAAGTGAAAGATTATCTAAATGATGTTATGTGACGTTTCATCTTGGTGTGATTGCAGCCTCACGATGCATGTTCTTATTGGGACACCTTTAATATGTTGCTCATAATATTCGTTGGTTGCTAGTCAGGCTGCAGTCTCATTCTGATGGATTATTTAATTAAGTTGTATTGTATTGAAACATGTCTGCAGAGTTTCTTGGCATTTCTTCTCTGCAGGATTTTGCTTTACGAAATGCCATTAGTTTAATTAGATTTATTTAATATTTTTATTTCAATTGATTAACTGTAATGACAACTTTTCCGATGGAAATGTTTTTTTTTTTTTTTTTTTGACCTTCAATAAGTGATTTTATGATCCTGATCCTGATATTGAATAAAAAAAGAATTTCATTTCATTTCATTTCATTTCATTTCATTTCATTTCGTTAATGTGTGTGTGTGCGTGTGAAGCAAGAGAGATTTGTCAGGATCGTTCCAAATGGCGATCAATAGACTCTGCCTATCCCGTTAGGGCGTAGAGACGTAACATATGTACAAAAAATCTGTCATAGCCATACAAAGATATCATTTCAACATACCTCCCTGTGAACCGACCTCTAAAGCCCTTAGTCGCCAGATGGATTTTTTAATGCAATAATTTCGATAATTTATCGCTAGGTGGCACTTTTGCGCTCCAAATTGGCTCGTCCTTGCGCCACAAGCTGTTTCGCGCAGGAAGCCCCTTTGTGGCACACTGATTGTTTTTCTAACCGTAATGGTTCGCCTATTTAGTCGCGAGATGGCCTCAAACTTGATATAATGTAACTAGTTTTAAAAGCATTTCGTATACATCAACTCATTATTACCTAATGCAAGAATAAATAGAAAAGAGGTTAATTATCTCACTCAAGGTGAAAAATCAATACAGTTAAGGTGACAGTCTGTCAGTCTATGGAAGAAAAGGCGTGAAAATATGAGTGTAGTAGTCGTAATATATGGATAAAATAGACGCCATATTGCGTGACGTAAGGTGTACCTATTTATTATACCTTTATTATTTTAACTTTATTTTATTACCACCGTGTAAGAGGAACTGTGCATACATTGCAGTGAAAAGTATATATTGTCAATGGAGAAAATGTGATATACCCAAATGAACGTACGTGCCTGATTTGTCTAAATATTTTGGAGGTTGGCTAGACTAATCAATCTGTAAGAGCCTTTGTGTTTTCTTTTCACATATCTATAATAAAAATATAATGTAAATTAGAGATATTCTTTAGGCGGCTGTACGTAGTGCGAAGTACAGAAGAGCATGTATTAGAAAGTTAATGCGTTTGAAACAAGAGATATTTGTCAAGATCGTTCTACATGGCGATCGATAGTCTCTGCCTATCCCGTTACGTAAACTCGTGAATATATGTCTGTACCTATAATATAAAAATCTATATTTATACTATCTTCAAAAGCACTTACACCTCTCAATCATACCTACTTCCTTATACACCAGCGCCATTGAAGTCCGGCCATTACAGCCTCGGCTTTTGGCATTTTTAAGCGACATCTCGCGGTGTCCCGTTAATTAAATACGTGCGCTGCTAGCTAAGTGTGATAATTTCTGAAAAATGTCCTGATGGCCCTTTGATAGAGCGATGGGGCAGATAGGCCTTGGAGCAGATTTTTTGCGGCCCCTAACTTGCTTGGTTGGGGTTTTGAATGCCTTTGTTATCGCGGTTCGTGGGTGACCTGTTTGTTTATTTATTATTGTAATTGTACCGTAAAGATACGGGAAAAAGCAATGAATGTTGTGCTGATTTTAAGGTGCAATAGACCTAGAAATCTTATGGCTTATAATGACGAAATTACGAAAATGGTTGCTTGGTATGTTCTATGTCTTGGGTCTGTACATGATATTAATGGTTACAGTTAAATAATGGCTTAGCTCAGCGTCATCAATATTGTTTTAATTGGATACCTATTATACATTCGCTATCAACAATTGGTTTAATCGGTACTATTTTTCTTTTCTTACAGAGATACAGATACAGATACAGAATAAAGTATGAACACATTACTTAACAATCACTTTTTCCTCAATACTTATCTCAATCAATCAGCCTGTGATAGTCTACTGCTGCATATAGAGCTCTTTAACGGTATTCCACAAAACACGACCACTTGTGGACCTCTTCCGTTATCATTCTTCATATCATCCGTTTACTTGGCACCTTAAGAGAGTTAAGTTACCATAGTTATCAATCACATACTACATTTATTATCATGCTTATACATACATGAAACATACGCTTCACGACTTGTGTATACACACTCCCTTTTTTAATATGGCGGAGTAGTCAGAGGCTAGAGTGCCCATCCGAAATTTCAAAGTTAGGTATGGGTAACTCGAGCCTACGTTTCATTAGATAGACTACACCCAACGTGATAAGTAGTGAATCGTATCGCCGTACATAGGCACTGGCTATCCTATCCAGAGGGATGAGCAGGTTTACTCACGATGTTTTCTCTCACCGTTAGCGACTGTAGCATAGTTATCAATCGCAGTCCAACACCTAGTACAATAAACAATGGATATATCGAACTCCAATCGCTAGCTCTATAACAACAAACGAATCCAACCCATGACACAAGTATCCCTGCTAATGTAATAAGCAAAGTTAATAAATGGCTCCTCACAAACGGAATCACGTAGGCGCTGGCCACTTTCCAGCGGCCTTATCTGGACGGGCCGCGTCCTTCTGCCAGGTCGGCTTTAGAGTGTGACGACAAAAAGACAAACGCGTTCACGACTATTAACGCTTTAGTCAGAGGATCTGCTTTCTATCTCCACAATTGCGAAGGTAGTAATTCTATGGTCACCTCGAAACCACGTGTTGACCAGATAGTCAGTACTCAATGTGACAGGTGGTAAGCTATGTCGCCATTTACAAGAACTATAACCTTACCTGATTGGGGAACAGGTAGGTTTCCTCACGATGGTTTGCTCACCGTAGTTTTCAGCGCGTTATGTTAATGTACTTTTATGAAGAAAATCTACATAGACTTCATTTCCATTGCTACATGCTCAAGCGGAATACAGAGTCAAGACTAACAACTGCACCGAATTGGAGTATTAAGACTGTGAAAGGTAAGGTTTTTTGTTACATAAAAGAGTTGAAGAATATAGAAATCTCGCTTGCCGCACTCACACCCATTAACCTTCTCGTACATGTTTCTTCTTTTTTTCGCGCTATGTACACCAGCATCATTGAGATTCCATATAATCAGGGGACTTTTAAGTTATAAGCTACCACGACACACATAAGGACATAAGACTTACATGGTAAGTCACTTAGATCTAACGTTAGTTAGCCTGCCCTGAACGAGTGCTTTCCACTAAAACTATGTCTATCTAAAGTTATATGCTTTTGTAGGGTTTTATGTTATGGAATACTACGGCGAGGGAAAACGTCGTGAGGAAACCTACCTGATCCCCGAACAGGTAATAGTTAGTGCTTGTAGATGACCACATGGCTTGCCACCGGTAACATTGAGTGCTAACTAACTGGTCAACACTCGGGTTCGAGGTGGCCATAGAATTACTACCTCCACGATTGCGGAAAGCCATATCTTAACTTCTGACTATCCCGCATGGGTTAATGGTCGTGAACGCGTAAAATAATAACACTTAATCAGTGCTAAGTATTTGTGTATGAACACGTTTGTTGTACTTGTTGTACAAAAAAAATACTATTATATACTCCGAAACCGACCTTGACAAACGTACAACGCACTGAAAAATATTACACGACCAATGCATCCGACTAATGGGATTATGAGATATTATGTTTTGGCCAAACGGGCGATCCGCCATCTTACTCCAATGGCGATATTAAAAATATTTTATTGGAGAGCCTCGCGGCGGAGCCAAGTTGGGGAGTTAGTGCATCGAATGGGTAGATGTGCTTTTACATACATACGTACGGTTAATAAGACATATAGCAGTCAGATAGACGCTATATTGAAAAAAGGTGACGTTAGAAGTACCTATAACCGCCGAGAGTGTATGAGAAGATGTATGAATGTCAATGAAGCGAAAGTGGGCTGTCAGGATCGGGACAAATGGGGATCCGTGATCTTTGCCTACCCCTCTACAGGGAATCAGGCGTGATGTGTATGTATGTATATATACGGTTCACGCATTGGGTATACACAATTCCTTTTTATTGTTGCGGGGTAGTCAAAGGCTTGAGTGCTCATCGCTATTAGCTATAGCGAGGGATAGGCAGGTTTCCTCAAGATGTTTTCCCTCACCGTTAGCGACTGTAAATTATGTACGTAAATGAAAACCACATATTTATATTCATTCACTGCTACATGACAGAGACTAGGAACCTAGAACCTTTCTCATAAGAAGTCAGATGTCTTACCTTACACACTACAGCCGCTTTATGTCCTTTTACTACGGATATATGTCCTGGGCTAATACTGGGACGTAACAACAATTCTATCTAGCTACCATTCCTCCCGGCATGTCGTAGGAGGGGACTAGGGGTAAATAGAATCTATTGGGCTGTGCTGTCCCGAATGTTCCATTATAAGATCGCAACCCTAATTAAGAACGTGAATGTATATGTAAAGTGACGGAAGAGTTTTTAGGGTTTCCGAGGTTATTTAAAACGCATTAGTAAACTTTTATCAATTATTATTATTAAATGGCGCCATGGCTTACCACCTTTCACATTGAGTACTGACTATATGGTCAACACGTAAGTTCAAGGTGGCCATATAATTACTACTTCTACGATTGCGGACGGAAACCTGAACCTCTGACCACCCCGCAAGGGTATATAATCGTGAACACATACCAATTCAAAATAGCACTCATGAATCCAAAAGAAGCAGTTATTATATCAACCCCTTCCGCAATGCATTGTCACTTGCGATCGTGGGCTTTTATTGCTTTTGTCAAAGTTGCTTATGGTTCCGCGTCTGCACCGGAAATGGAATGAGGATATCTGCCAATGGAATGAGGGTTTATGTTTCTATGGCAACCGTTGATACTCATTATTAGTAGAAAAAGATGAATAATACACAATCATATACACACATTCTGGGGAGTAAAAAGACAGCTAACTAGCTTCCGTTCATCCCGGCATTTCGAAGGAGGAATTAGGGAGTGCGTGTCAATGGAATCTATTAGGCGATGGGCCAGTAAACTTTTGACAATGTTCCATGTAATATCACAAACAAAATGTAATGGGTATCTTCAAGGTTCTGTCCACCCCGAAAGGGATTTAAGGGCGTCAATGTACATGTATTCATACACATCACGCCTGTTTTCCTGTAGAGGGGTGGGCAGATATCACAGATCCCCATCTAACTCGATCCTGACAGACCATTTTCACTTCATTGACAATTATACACCGCCTCATACACACTCGATGGTTATGGGTACTTCTAATGTTACCGTGTCGTCGCCCTAACGACTAATGTTAAGGAAATTACTCATGATGTATTCGTTTAAAATTGAAGATTTAATAATATTTATCTAGGTACAGATTAATTGTAGTACCAAATTATCAGCACCCAGAGTGTATGTGATAAATTATACTATATACGCCGTGTGCGTATAAGTAGCTGTATGAGTGTGAATGGAGCGAAAGTGATTTTTAGAGATTGGTACTGATGGATATCCGTGATCTCTGCCTACCCCTCTACAGGGCATCGAGCATAATTTGTATGTATGTAAGAGGTTAGAAAAAGTTCTCACACTACTGGTATAATGAAAGGTATAATTACTGAAATTCGTAATGCTTTGACAAACATTATTACAACAAAAACAAAAATTACATCCCACGTCTCTTAGTCGACAATTAATATAATTATTACTAAAAGAAATAAAGCTAATTAGGTTATAACAAAGTCCATAATTCTCGTAGCATTAAATCATTACCACCTTAAACTCATACCAACTCAACCAACCAACCATGTACAAAATGTGTACACAACCCATGTACCAACTCAAAATAGCCTTATCAATACTTAGCCTCCTCATGTAATGACTTAATGGAGTCAAAGCGGAGATAGCAAAGTCATTATGCAAAGTAGCAAGATTATAATAGAAAGAGGCTCTCAAAAAATTCCTCCGCTTCGAAAACTTCCATCTTTAGCCCACCTGACCGCGGCGACATCTCTGCCAGATACAATAATGAGTGTCTTCTCAAGGAAGCTACTGGGTATCCGGTTCTCGGACGATGTAAGTCGGAAGGATATCGGACGGTTCGCTGATGGGTTTAAGTGTTGTATTATAGGTACTGTGATTTGATATTCAATGATAATGTGTCGAAATGTACATGTATGGTCGTACGTATATACATCAGTTGAGTGCTATACATCTGTTTTGGCGTTACGTGACAGATAATAAGCAACGGATCCTTCGTTAGATTGAAGCCGACCCTAATACCCAGAACGTTAAGCTTCCAAATCTCATATGCAGAAATATTATAGTGTAGTGAATATTTGATTCATGACATATTACTACTTATACTTTCTTTAACTGTGTTCTACCATATTCTAAGAAACTATAATTAGTAAGATTGTTTTGTTTTCTCTATCGTAAGTGCTTTTGCTGAAAGCAAGAGCGCTTAGGGGCTCATCCAACGCAATAGTTTATAAACATTATAAGCACCAAAAGGTGACAATGTGATCCCAAAAGCGAATCGTGTTCTGTGATCTCTTATACCTGGTATAAAACGTTCTTCTTTATACTCTAAGGTTCTGAAGTGAGTCGTCCCGTGAGTGGCAAGTGTGACTCCTCACATAAATCATGGAAAAGTTCTGGCGGCCCGCGTAACGCGGCTCCGGGCGCCATTAGCATTTTTTATGCATAGAAATCGATCCGGATTCCGGCTAATGCGCCCCGCGATACATTAATATCTCACTTTTTATGACTCTTCCGCGGTGTCTCGACTTATCGTAAACGCCACGAGAACCTTAAAGAATTTGTGACTTTATCTCAAGGTTATAAAGCTCATTTTGTACCAGGTTTCTCGCTTTGATAATGGGTAGCGTTGCCGATTTGCTGGGCTCTCTCAGTTTTTCTTTCACGGCCACTTTGAGATTAAAAGTTTGGAAAATGAAATGGAAAGTTGGCTTGACGATTGGCTCCCGAAAGACGCTGAATTCGATGAATATATTCATATTCAATGCGAATGTTTTATTCGTTATTTCGGTTTGTTTTTGCGGTGAATGGCTGCGGGAAAGTCAGATTAAGGAACGGAATAAAAGATTAAATTATAGAAGAACTCTAAAGAATCGTTTAATTTTGTGAAATCCTTGAGTTTTTTATTAGAATGAGTTCTGAAGTCAATTCACTATCCTAAATGGATAGCTATTACAAGACTTTTACTACGAAATATAATATCCATCTCCTCTCTAAAAATGATGTAATGAAGCAATTCCTTTCTTTTTAGCATACTGTAAGAGCTATAAAACATTAATCTGATTATTTACACATTAACAACTCGACTATCATATCTACTAACTATTAATCCCACACAACAATAGTGACTTCACTTATAAGCTTCGTTCAATACACCAGCTAACAATCTGAGCCAAACCATAGGCAGTTATCAGATAATATCGTCCTCCCATTTCCTGTGGAGACGCGCCGCAATAGAAACTTTGTTGGGGCAATAAAACTCTGTACAATCGTAACTGACGACTCGATGATCGCCTTTCATTGGGTGGGGCCACTAACTTAGCGGTTTGAATGTTTGGACGGCTAAAAGACACGCGTTCACGACCATTAACCCTTGCGAGGTAATCAGAGGTTCAGGTTTTCATCTCCACAGTTGCGAAGGTAGTAATTCTATGGCCACCTCAAACCCATGTGTTGATCAAGATTGTCAGTACTCATTGTGACCGGTGGTAAGCAATGTCGCCATTTACAAGCACTAACTATTACCTGTTCAGGGAACAAGTAGTTTTCCTCACGATGTTTTCCGTTACCATAGTATTCGGTGCAATCGGCAAATGTATTTTTATTTCGAAAATGTCCATAATTATTAACCATTATTTCCATTTGTACATGCTCAGGCGGGCTTTGAAGCCTGTACCCACTAAAACAGAGTCAAGCTCCTAACATACACCTAAATTTATTTAATATTTGGTTGGTGTTCTTAGAGTTCTTAGTGTTGTCAGGGGATCGGGACAGATCCGTGATCTCTGTCTACCCCTCTACAGGGAATGTATATAATTATTTCAATAATGAGCGACCGAACTGGCTGTAGAAATTAAATAATCCATATTCATACATACAACGCAATTGGAAAAAAACAGAAATAGCATTAAAATTTAACTAAATACTTACTCCATAAAATTGAATTTAGCGTATACATGTTATCGACACAAAATTATTATTTTGAATTTCCTGCACGTAATTATTAATATAGATAAAGTACTCATACACATCACGCCTGATTCCCTGTAAAGGGGTAGGCAGAGATCACGGATCCCCATTTGACCCGATCCTGACAGACCACTTTCGCTTCATTGACACACATACATCTTCTCATACACACTCGGCGGTTATAGGTACTCCTAACGTCACGTTTAAAGTACTCGTAGACAATTTTCTTTCATGGCTCCAAAGCTATATTAATTTTTCTTTTTATAGCCGTCAAACAAAGATTTTTACTTCGCTCGAAGCTGTTATTGCCGATTTATGGTCGTTAGTGGTCGCAGAACCTTTTATGGGCTTTGGTTCAAGGCTTCTTTTGAATAGATCTTGCAAGGAATAAGATGACTTGAGGTTTTGTCTAATAGTTAATTATAACTTGATATTGTATGGGATTATAATTAACAGTTACTAGCTACATACATATGTAGCCATGTCTTGAAATAAGGGAAAGGATAAAAAATTCAATGTCTTAAGTTCTTGTTCGGATGATAAACTAAAATCCATGGCTAACATGTTATTTATATAGCCGATTAGGTTTAATCCAGTTATTAATTCCATATTAATTATGATATGCCACAATAAGTATTCATTTTCTATACTTCCATAAAACAGTTGCTTTTTGAAATGAATTGGAACACCTAACGCCATCTGTGAGCGGGTAGCGCTAAGTAGACTCGTATTACAGGAACCACATATTTTCGAAATTAAATAAAAATAATATTTTCTTTATTTTATTTTACAATATTTTTGAGGTGAGTTTATTCGATTAAAGACAGTACTGTATTAAGATGTAATATGTATTGATTGAACGTAAGTCAGGTGAAATATTTCGATTCTCGATCGAATTTATTATTATCTTTAATAATGAAAGATTATGTACTCAAATTCAGGAATAGATTCTTATTGTGTACATACCTTATATGCTTGTACAGGTTGCAAGCACCCTGAAGACCTTGGTTACCTTTAACATAAATAGAAAGGTTATTTCCTCTTCTTTATACTCTACCGCTTAGTTTCGCTAGTTGCCTCTTACGACATACCGGAACGAAAGACGATTCCATAAAAATACTCGTATTAGAAATATAATCTATTATCAATCAAACTTAAATAAAGTTCGGCGTAGCTAAGTCATTTGGGGCTTGACTCTATATCAGTGGGTTCAATCCCGGACCAGGTATCACTAGAAGTGAAATTTCCTGTTTTTCTATGTACATTTTCGCAATATATATAATATAATAATAAAAATAATCTTTATTCATAGAAACACATTGACATACACAGACAGGAAATTAAAAAAAGAAAAAAAGAGAAAAGGAGTTTATACAAGTAAGTTATTAAATCCTACATGTGCATGTCATTGCCCAGTGAAATGGTCCCAGCTCAGCATATATTCAATGATTGAAGTACAATCACTGCGCTGATCTTATGCTAGAACCATGAGGGTTATGTGCATTCGCCAAGCCAGTTGTACAAACGTAATATACACACACAAATATATTAAAAAATACTATAAACCTCTGATAAAAATACAAATTCATAAAATCAACACATACATAATCATCATAGATACAGATTACACATATATCATAGATAAATATTATATAGATATAATTAATACATTACACAATACACCCAGCTGGTCATTTCTGAGCTTGCGTTTGGTTGTGCTGGATTAATAATAACTCCTTCTTGAGCTTTCGTTTCAATATATAATATATCGCGAAATGAGGAAACCTACTTGTTCCCCGAACAGGTAACAGTCGAAGCTTGTTAATGGTGACATGGCTTACCAACTGTTACATTGAGTACTGATTATCTGGTCAACACGTGGGTTCGATGTTGCCATAGAATTACCTTCGGTTTAGTTCAGTTTACAATTGCGGCGATGGATACCTAAACATCTGACTACCTTGCAAGGTTTAATGGTCTTTAATGGTTGTTTGTTTATTGTTTTCAAATTAACATTTAAATGTGTTTCCAAAGTCTGGATACTTAAGCCGTGTATCAAAATAATTAACAATTAATGACCAATAGTCTAAGTAACTAACAGAGTGACCCATGTTCTATTATCATCGCAGAGGCGTAGTCTTACTATACATACACTAAGATATGTATACTTAAGACAGTCCACTCTTTTTTAATACTCTACTAGCGACCCGCTCCGGCTTCACACTTCTGGCTATTTAATGGATGTTATTATACATATAAACCTTCCTCTTGAATCACTCATCTATTAAAAAAACCTCATCAAAATCCGTTGCGTAGTTTCAAAGATTTAAGCATACAAACGGACATAGGGACAGAGAAAGCGACTTTGTTTTATACTATGTAGAGAAACCTTGGAGACTCAATACCACCTTTTACACTACCATCTCCTTCAGCCTGACCAGTAGTATCATTAGACTGTGGTACCTCCCAATCAAAACACTCAATCGCATCACACAATCCTGCTTCCCGACTTGTGTGAGGATCATTTATAAAAATCTCCACCTCCCCAACGGGGTTGAGACGGCCCCCTCTAATTGTGCGCTCAGTTTAGAAGGTGTGCGCCTCTGTCGAATTTTAATATGCCACCCCCGCAAAAAACCCTTTAGCGGACAGCGGGTGTGTGTTTGGGTTGTAGCCGAATTGGAGATCTAGGTGGAGTGCGAAGGGGCTGGGTTTTCTTTATCCTTTAGTTAATATGGTGCATTTTTATACTTTAATTGATCTTTAGATACTTCAGGAAGGTACTGAGAACCCCAAACGTTTGACTACAAAAATATGTTTATAACAACAAACAATTCATTTAAGGGTTAATTATGATGAGAGACGATAAATTCCAACAGCTAAAAAGTGATCTAGGAGATATGGTTGTCAACAAGGTTCTGTTCATCTCGAAGGGGGTTAGATAAAGTGAATGTATATGTGTGTATGTATGATGAGTAACTTATGATCTTGGTTGTAATTCGTGTATGTATTAGGGTTGTAGTGATATGATTCTATATTGGTTGTCATGTAAATTTTTCTTACTTATGGAGCATTGATAGCTTCTATTTATCTTTTTCAAATGAAGCTGACTAATTGACAGAGTTCTTGTTAATTATGTATAATTTTTTGTATAATCAGTCGTAGAAAATCCGTAGCTATACAAAACTTTAATGACATAACGACTAAACATTTTATACCTCAATTAAATTTCAAATTTTATAAAATTTCGTTACCATTTTTATCATCACTCAATTTCTTTTCTCTGACATTCGGTTTGCTTCACCAACCCAGTCGTTTCCTACAATACCCTTTTCACAAAAGCTACTCCCACACGTACGATTATAATAAATGCAAGGTTATAAGCATCGGGGATTTTCTAGATGCATGCATTGTTATTAGTGAAAACGCCGAGCGGGAGATGAAATATTCTTTAAAGCGGTCACGGAAAAATTCGGTTTGTTCGACTCCTTTGTTCTTTTGTTTGCGGTTTGCGATTGTTTTACTTTGTGACGTCATTGTTGGTGCAGGCGGGAAGTGATTTGGTTAACGCATCATTAAATGATATGGACATATAGCTTTACATATTAACGTAGATTCAATTTAAAAGAAATAAATAGTGGAGTGTCACTCTTTAGACTTGCTTTGGACTTATAAATCGACGAGCTCCTTGGCGCGATCGGTTAGCCGCCTGAACGCTAATCGTGGGGTTCGATTCCCGGAGGAGGCAGATTTAAGAACTATACTGTTCTTCTGCTTTCTAGTCTGATCGTTGTATAATAAGTATATATTTCTTAAATATACGTTGACTAGTACCCTACACAAGTTTTAAATGTACTTAGCAAGAGACTAGTCAATTGGTGTGATAATGTCCTAAAACATGATTATTATTAATGTTAATACCTGAAGAAGAAACATAAAGCTGATTGCATTCTCAACCCAGTTGCAAACAGGAAGGATGTGCAAAATCTTGATGATCATGATCCTGATAGCTGGCAACTTTGATTCTATTCAACTCCCATACAGTTTTACAGTACAGAACCTTGCTAGGTTTATGTATGACTTTTACAGTAAACACTAACATTTCCTACCCCGTCTCCACATACACTAGCAACGTAGATAGTCACGTGTGCTGCTAGATTTTCGTCGCGAGATTTATGCTTACCGGGTTGCGACCGCACGCCCCGTTGCCAATTTATGCACCTCGCGAACCGGCGGCCAAGCTAAGGGTTAACTCTTTTTGATCTCGCCCGATAATCGTTATTGTTTTCGGTTAACCCTTTTACTGCGGTCCGGGTAAATGTTTCAAATTCTAAATATTTTATTTAATATAACTACAGTAATAGTGCTTTAATTGAACGTCGAAATATATTGAGTATCTTGTATCTGGGTAATACTTAGCTGGATTTGTGATGTTTGAGTTAGGAAATATTATTGCGTGCATGATTTGTTATGATGAAAGGAATAAAGTAGTTCTTGGTTTGCAATGTTGTGGGAGGGACTGAGGGAGTATAGAGATTCAACAATAGGATTTCGATAATTTTCGTTGCAAGTGTCGTGAATATATAATAGATATTAGTGATTGGTGGTTAGTGCATCGCTCAATAGAGGCTAAAATCTTTGCTCCCTGTTTTAGACGCATGTTATGGCTTCCCGGAAAAAAGTATAGTGTAAGACTTTTCTTTAATCAAATTAATCCATAATTTCCTTAATCAAATTACTAGATTTTCTCTTGTTTTGATATCTCAATTTCGGTACATAAACCGCCGATGTGAGGCGTATCCAACTTTAATTTTCGGCCAATTTGCAATAAAAGGCGGTGGCAGCGAAAACTCATAACTTAACTTAATAAATAAGAGCATCGAGAGAACTTTTTCAATTTCCCTCCTTATAATAAAAAAGCGAGTTGGCCAACTATCTTAGGCATCAAACGGTAAATGATTATGGCGCCGCGGGATGCGGAGACGGGCCTTAATGAAAAACGCTGGAACAACGACCGAGGAACGTGGCCTTAACGAGAGCTACAGTAACTTGGTTACGTACGTAAATTGTCATTCAATAATTTTGGCGTATGTTCATAGACTAATAACTACTAAAACGTGGTTTGTCTGAAAAACTAGAAAACCTGTTTGGGACTAGAAAATTAGATTCTCTGTTCGGTTGACGTAAATTGAAGATAAAATGAATAAATAAATGTCTGCCTACTATGGTAGGGAAATCTACGTGAAGTCTATGTGTGTTATATTATTATCCTTTGTGACTACGTGTTGTAAGATAGCTATTAGCTTTTTTATGGTTGAATTAAACCCAATTTTTAAGAGATATTTAAAAATGTAATGGATGTCGTTGTTTAAATAAACTTACTTACATATTAGGTATTAAATAGGTAGACTACCTCAAGATGTTTTTCTAACTATAGAACCAACTTCTGAATTTTTATTAATATTTTGTTCCAGATGAGTATCCCTTAGCTATCAAGCTTTGATTGCTTGTTAAAATTAATGCATTATATTTATTATTTAATACACGATAACCGATGTACTCTACTGTACTTCCGCTGTACAGTAAAGGAAATTCTCAGTAACTCGTATCGCTGATAAAATTCTAATCCAATTTGTAGAAAACAATCATTTTTTATGACTGCCTCCAAACTCATCGGTATTTCTTCCATAATATTGCCGATGTCTTGCTTTTATCCGTATCATGTCTATAACTGCCGAAGGGATAGGCAGAATTATGAGAAGTGAATTTTTTTAATAACTTTTAGCATATCCTGTTGACATGTTGAGAATAAAAGCTAACGTACTACCGTAGGAAAATTCGATGCAAGTCACGACATTTATGTAACCTATCAATTCTACCAGACTATCAAAATAATTAGTGCTTAGGAGTTATATAAAGCAGTATTAGGCTATGTAATATAACTGATTACTGACTTTTTCACCAAGCTGGAACGAAAGGCAGTTAATTACCTAGCATTCTGTTTACATTCAAAATTACCAAACATTCAAGATCAGAAATTTTGGGATAACTTATAATTATCATGTACTTTTCTTTGTATCTATACGTGTCCCATTTTACCCTGTGACGTAAATAGAATGCTAACTAGCTGCCGTTCTTCCCGGTGTGACATAGGAGGCGAATAAGAGACTAGGGGTGAATAGAATTCATGCTTAAAAAGAACCTACGAGATATTACTGTATGTCCAAGGTACTGTGCAAACCCGTAAGAGATTAAAAGAATTAAATGTAATATGTATGACGACCCCCGTGGCGCGATCAGTTAGCCGCCGGAACGCTAATTGTGAGGTCTCGGGTTTGATTCCCGGTGGAGGCAGAGTTAAGAACTACGCTTTTCTACTGCTTTCCAGTCTGGCCGTTGATTATTTATGCTAAATAGGTAGTCATCTATATATAATATGTATATATTTCTTAAATATACATTGACTAGTACCCTTAACACAAGTCTTAAATGAACTTACCTAGGGGCTAGTTCAATTGGGGTAATAATGTCCAAATATTGTTATTATTTGTGTATGTACGAGTTTATAGGCTGTCATTATTGTGTATATCCACGTACGTACGTGTTGTAACTACCTTAAACAATAAAGTGAACAACAGCCAACTACTATTGGGCATAACTCGGGGCAATCGCTTCACGGGACATTAGCTACCGAAGTTCACTTATTCGGTGTTGCTAGTAAATCGTGGGGGTGGTTTATGTTTGGTACACTTGTTGTGTTCGTTTTGGGTGGGTGAAAACAATTGTTTATACTAATATCTATAACCCCCGAGTGTGTATGAGGAGGTGCATGAGTATCAATGAAGCAAAAGTGGTGTGTCAGAATCGGGTAAGATGGGGATGTGTGATCTCTGCCTACCCCTCTACAAGAATCAGGCGTGATGTGTATGTATGTATGCAATACATGCGTAATAGTTACAAGTTTTAAGATGCGGTGCTTCTTTTTCTACATGTGTCTAAATGACATTTTTTACGGCCAGTTTCTCGAATTTATAATATCTCCTTGGTGACTTTTTATACTATCAGGGTGGTGATGGTTTTAATATAGAATATTGATAACAGTTTGCTATCTCATTACCCAATAATTTCCATTGCTTACTCTCCTAGTAACATACGATAACCACGTAAGAACAGCAGGCAGTTAGTGTTATACTTATTCAGCATGACATATTTTTATACTCGTATAAATACATACACCTCCTTTAATCCATTTTTGGGAGTACAGAACCTTAGAAATCTCTATTTCACACCAAAGTCACTTTTTATCATATATATCGTGCTTGCACTGCCATACAGTACATTTATAACCAAAACCCTTATACTAACCCCCGCCCATTCGTTCCAGAAACTGCACCTGGTCTCCGCACCCTCGTTCGAAGTGGAACGCCTCCTCACCAGCCCCTGCGGCACCAGAATCTGCCTGTGGGGCGCCAGAGGAGCCTCCGTGCTGCAGCTGCCTCCCCGTTGGGGGGTTACTGGCCTATTTGACGGGGGCAAGGAAAGTGTACTGTGCGAGTGAGTATGCAGAGGCTTTTTGGTGAAGCTAGAGGTGTAGGCAAAGAAGGTTTCCTTTAGTAACTGACGACCTCCGTGGCGCGATCGGTTAGACACCTGAACGCTAATCGTGGGTTCGATTCCCGTGGCAGAGTTAAGAACAACGCTTTTCTACTGCTTTCTTGTCTGGTCGTTGATTATATGCTATATATGTATTTATACGTTAACGTAACGTACGTATTATTATATACGTTAAATAGTACCCTTAACACAAGTCTTAAATGTACTTACCGAGGGGCTAGTTCAATTGGTGTAATAATGTCCAAATATTATTATTAACTAGAGATTACAGAGATATATGGTACCGTACTGATGTGGTCTCGGTAAACGTAGTGTAGGACGCCCCCCTGCTAGATGGACCGATGACCTGAAAAAGGTCGCTGGTAGTGGTTGGCTGAGGGCCACGAGTGATCGTGTTTTGCGGCGTAAACTTGGGGAGGCCTACGTCCAGCAGTGGACTGACATAGGCTGATTGATTGATTGATTGTACTAGTCTGAGATGTAAGAGGTATGCTAACTAGATGCCGTTCTTACCGGCATGTCGTGGAAGCAACTAAGAGGCTAGAGGTAATCTATGGAGCGATGTGCTAGCAACCTGACCACAGTTCATATTTCATTAAATAACTTGTCAATTTAATGTATCGTTGAAATATTCATTAAGTAATAACATTTATTAGACATAGACTACGGCAATAGAAATTCGTAGTATACAAACACGTTTCGAGTGTAGAATGAATTATTTTGACCAAGACTACGAAAAATTCTATTCGTTGTATTGACCAATATGCTTTAGACCAACTGTATTTACAAGTCTTTAATGAACTTACCAAAGGGCTAGTTTAATTGGTGTAATAATGTCCAAATATTATTATTATTACATTTGATTTATGAATATTACGTTTGTATTAAATTACATTTAGTTTCTTACATTGATACAATTTAAAGTGTTTACGTCTGTATCTACTGGACGTTAAGTGTTAAGCTAATTAGTCAAAAACTTACAGTATACTTAATCACATATAGAAACTATCTATTGCATCTACATCCAGGTTCCAAAGTATTCCCATTCCCTTCACGCTTTATCTAAGTGCGAGCTAATCGCAGCAACGTGGCGATATCAACTCTTTCGACTGAGCTCATTAGGCGGCAGTCTCGCTATTTGCATATTTCTCCTATAAAATTAATTCGAAGATTTGCCACGTGTGCCTGTATCGAGGGGGGTTAAGAAGGGGTTACTTTAAGGGATAGATTTTGCTATGGAAGTATATAAATATATAAAACAAACAAATACACTCCTTTGCAATAAGTAACAGAAGAGCATGTATGAGAAGGTTAATATGTGTGAGTGGAGCGAGAGAGATTTGTCAGGATCGTTCCAGGTGGTAATTCAAAGTCTCTGCCTATCCTGTTAGGGACGTATGTTTGTATATTACATAGACACATATACCCATATGGTAAGACAGAAATTGAAAGCGTGATCAATTCTATGGCCATCTCGAGACCTATGTGTTAAACATATAGTAAGTATCTTAATTAACGAGAAAAGATAAAAAAGTCTTCTCCCAGTAGTAAATACTACACCTTTTCTATCGATTCAGGGAGAACGCTTTGACATCCATATACACATTGAAACACAATGACATCCATACATCTCCACATACACTCCTTGTGTTACTGATAAATATTTCAAACTTCAACAACTATAAGTCAAGTCCTGTCATATAAAGACTATCTGAATACCACGTTAGTTTCAATCTTGCCATCATTCCCCTACTATTTCTCATACCTCTCAAACACCAATCTTGCCATTTAAAGCACAAATCGTACGCTTTTAATACCCCTGAATTCTTGCGGTTTGATCACTAGGTATTACCCGCTGATAAATGCGCCGGTACCCTAATCCTCCGGTTTGATCGGAACGGGACTCAATTACGGGATAACCCCCGACCGAGCCGATTTGTAAACGCGGATTTAATACGTGATTGGGATGGGGGTTATTCTGGGACCGACGTCTAGTAATGCGTCCTAGTACAAACACAGTTCAATATCAAATCAGTAATAGTGTGAAGTTGGTAGTGTGAACTATCATCATTGAAATCGACAAAAATGACGAAAATCGCTTAAAAAAATGGCAAAATTTGTCACATTTGGTCATTTACTACCAACTTTACGCTATTATTGATCTAATATTGAATTGATATTTCACAAAGAGCATTAGTGAACTAAAGCCCCAGGTTAACAATGTCTTGTGTCGAATGTAAGCGAATAGTTTCGTCTTAATTGCTAGTGTATTTTATTGAATAGGTGAGGGAAAAATAGTTGGGATTTATTCCACATCAATCAATACCCATAACTAAACGCGAAATCAACGCTAAAGGTGACATAAAATACATCATCCCGTAGTTCTGTCCTCTCTTAAAAGGATATAATAACTATATTTATGTATGATATATGTATGTGAATTGTCTGTTATCGTAGTAACTAATACAATTAATACGACGTTAAAACCGGGTATTTAAAACCCAACCAGCATATTCCTACATACATACACACATCACGTCTGATTCCCTGTAGAGGGGTAGGCAGAGATCACGGATACCCAACCATCCCGATCCTGACCAACCACTTTCGCTTCGTTGACACTCATGCACCTCTTCATACACACTCGGCGGTTATAGGTACTTCTAGCGTTACCCTTTTTCAAGTTCTGACTGTAGCATATTCCTACATTTTAGAATTTATAAATACTGCCTTCAAGGTTCTATCTTTCTCAATAAATTGATATGGATGAATATAATATAATGACACATGGGGATCCGTGATCTCTGCCTACCCCTCTACAGGGAATCAGGCGTGATGTGCATGAATGTACGTGATGTGTTTGTATATATGAAATATGTATATTAAACAGAACCTTCGTACACGGAACCTCCTTGATCTAAATAACTCGAATAGGCCCCTATCGGCTCTGATCTTGCTTACTCATCCATGTGATGACCACACCCAAAAGGCAAGATAAAGAACTCTATTCTCTTGTCTCAAGGTTGAAATTCACTTGCCCACCGAGGGTAAGGTGTCCGTAGTCCCCAATTATAGGCCACAACTATTTTTATAACCCAACACCGAAGTGACAACGCTAATCTTATTAGAATCTATTGGTTTGGTGGCTGGGGTAATGTGGATAGGGATTTGTTGAGTTTTATTTTTCGAGAAGGCACAGGAGGCAATATGGCGACAAGTATTTAGACTTAGACATGAATGAATTAGCTAAAGTTTATAATGTATTAAAAGTAGCATTATTGAGTATTTCTGGTATATTGCTGTTTTGCATAAAAAATATTTTAATTAATCCAATCACATTTATGAAATTTGATTGAGTTGGTTCGTTCGTTTTGAGTTGGTAATTTCTTACGATTACCAAACTGCGTGGAAATTTATGGCCATATTCACTTTGATACTATTCTGAAAGATGATAAAAACGCGAATAACAAAATCGTCTTGAACCTAATTTACAAAAGAATGAAATACTCGTATACTGTCCGAATGAAATATTTATAAAAATTCTGTATTATTGCCCGGTAAAATTCAGCCATATCATAACCTAACTTTATTGTTAGTTATTATACATTCTAATACAGACTTCGATAATACATTTATTTTATTACGACAAAGCGACGTAAAATTTCTTATTGCATTCCGAATACACAACAGTCTTATCCACACTACCCCAGCATCCGATCGCCGTCCGAATCAGGATTGATTCGAAGCGACCTCTCCGATCCGGCTAAACCAATTTGCCGGCTAATCCGGGCCGGGACACGGGCCTTCTTCCTACGACGCCTTCCGGCCAACCAAGGGGCTAGCTTAACTCCGTAGTTCAAGATTACATGGGTAGTAGTAGATACTAGTATAAGATAAACTAGGGTTTGATTTCGATACGTGATGGTAGATAAGTGTACGATAATTGGCAAAGCGAATAGAAGTAGTAGTGAATAGCATATAACGAGCAAAAGCATATTCTTTCCCTCAGCTTGTTGTTACAAAAGATGAAGTAAGTTGGCATCTTCGAAATCAAGTGATGGTCTAAAAGTTAATATGTACATATACATACACATCACGCCTTATTCTCTGTAGAAAAGTAGGTAGAAATCACGGATCCCTATCTATCCCGATCCTGATAAATCACCTTCGATTCATTGACACTTTCACACTTCACACACACTAATAATATTTAACCAACTGTTTTTATCACAATTTATCGTAGGAATAAGAAGTTAAAAGTCTTCAACGATGATAAAGTTATAGGGTCCATGTACAAACATTTACAAATTTAGAGGTCTATAACTTTACTGATGATGAGTTAAACAGTTTAAAGACAGAAATTTATTTGTATTCTTAGATTAAGTAGGTTCCTCACGAAGTTCCTATAGCATATAGGATACAGTTATACTGGATAAAGTTTTTCATCAATACATATCCTTTTTTTAAAGTCTTAAAATCCCCACGGATACCCGTCCGGCCCTGGGGAGCCAGAGGGTTATGTCAGACTCGAACCGACTATAACCTAACGGTGACCTAAACGTGACCCATTGGCCAGGGCCGCAAGAACATAACATCTTACCCCCAACCGAACCAATACACTTCCTGACCATATCAGCTTCACCTAACTAACAATCGTTACGATGCATACGTTCGCGTTCACGACCATTAACCCTTACGGGGTCAGAAGTTCAGGTGTCCATCTCCGCAATTGCGAAGGTAGTAATTCTATGGCCATCTCGAATCCACGTTTTAAACAGATAGTTAACTCAACGTGACAGGTGGTCAGCCATACCGCCATTTACAACAAACTATTACCTGTTCTGGGAACGGGTAGGTTTCCTCACGATGTTTTTCCTTCACCGTAGTATTATTTTGCAAGTACCTAATTAAGTTACCCACACGAAGCGGGAGGCAAAACAAGCTGAACAAACTTATAGTCACTACATAGTCACTATATAGTCGCTAATATGTTATCAGGCTCCTTACAGTCGCTTCTTTAAGCTAATGGAGGGATTAAGATATAGTTGAGGCGACGCGGTGTTTATTCAAGCGGCTTAAAATTGATGTTAATGGAAAACTTAAATATTAACTGGTTACGTAGTGGTGGGAAGAGGGCGCATGTGGGACGAACGGTTTAAAGGAGGTTGTAGGTTCGATTCCAGTGTTTATAATAAAGAAAGGTTTTTTGTTTCTAAGGAAAATATGTGTTAAAAACTTATGTTTTTTCAAGGCAATATTACTTATGAATAACTTATATATAACCAACTTATATATACCCAATAATTGCTTAAATATATGCATCGCTTTTATCATTTACCTTTTTCGCAATATCGGGACCAAGAAAATTAGTTATATTCGAATATAATATTAAAAAACCAATCGATCCGAGTCTTCCTGAGTTAATTTATCTATATATCGTGGTTATGTTATATTCAAAGTCTCAAGAAAGCTTCAAAATATCACGTGGTCACACAAAAACACTTCCCCTTTTAACAGGCTTTAATATACGACCTTTTAAAGGGTGTTGAAAGAGTATCCATTACATCTTAAGGGTTCGAAATCTTTTTTATCTCTTACAAGGACGGTCGATTTCACCCTTTCCCTTCAGGGTTAGGGCTGTCCAAATAAATGTATTGATGGCTAATTCGACAGTCGTTTTGCAAAGGGTTGGTTCTTCCCTAATGCCCCCGTATCTGCTGTCGAACAAGTGTTCCGGCTAAGGGTGAATTCTTAATGTTTTATTGTATAGTTATAGATTTTAGTACTAGTTGGGGTATTTAAAAAGAATAATATTAAAAAGCGTTTATTTACAGCTTCACTGTAACAGCTACAGAGTGGAATATTTAGCATTCTTTTCTACATTTATTTGGGGATGGAGCAAGATTGGTTCTCTTAAGTTTTTAATTGTTCGATCTAATCATAGAATTTAATCGCAATGAGCAACAAAGGAAACCTTATCACCTTTATTTAGCGTATTAATTTGAGTGTAAATTATTAATAATAGAATTGTATCATGATTTCCAATTTAACCAATAACAGTATGCTGTCTATCAGATGAAAAATTATTTAATGTGGCCTTTAATATATTACTTTATCAATCGCGGAGATAAGAACGCAAAGCTGACTACCTCGCAAGTTTTATGCGTTTATATTGTTCACGTGTGAAAACAAACTATTCATTAATCCGAAAGCCTTAAAGCTCGCAGGCTGTGCAAAGCCTAAAGTCATCCAGATGAAGCCAATGGTGCTACTTCTTAGCATAATTGCCTACCGAACGGGTTAAGATGTGTTCTTACGGGTCTTTAGTTAAATATCGTGGCCTCGAAAGTATAAGTGAAGCGAAAGTCTGTCAGGATCGGAAGAAATGGAGATCCGTGATGTCTGTCTACCCCTCTACGAGGAATCAGGCGTGATGTGTATGCATGTATGTATCGTGACATCTGTCAAAAAAGGACACGGTTTAGATGAACGATGCATCACAAAGGTATTTAAGTATATGAACTCACTTCAGTAAATCAGCACTAGATACCCAGTAGAACTATCGTTGAGTATTTGTGTATCGGTGAAGGAAACAGGAGTTTCACATTGAGTACTGGCTATCTGTTTAAAAATAGTTAGTGTAGACAAGAAGAACTTCTTCGAAGATTGTAAAACAAGTATTTTAGTATCTTGCCAATGCTTACGATCGTAAACGTAACATATACATACATATACCTATTTCACCGCGATAGTGGTACTGACATTTGCACTGCTCTTTCGTCTCATAAGAAACCAGCCTAACAGTTAATAGCAAATATTAGTTGTGCGGATTAATATTAACCGCGGGAAGATAAACACGCCGCCATTAACAGAGGAATGGCTTTAAAAGCTCTTGTTGCATTAACTTTAAAAGCTACACGTGTTGTGAGAGCATCGTGAGGAACTGACTATTTAGGATAGGCTATAGTCAGCGCCTGTATGACGTGACGTAGCTTGTTATCAATCTATATAAAACGCTTGAAAGTTTTGTTAAGCACGCGTTTTCGTGTCATATTAATATTAAGGTGATACGTTAGCAGCAACCATTACCAGTATTCCTTAGTTTTGTCTGTAACTAAATGTGACGTAAAGTTTGATCGGAGTGTTCTCTATCACTAATAAGAAAGATTTGACCGACTAATAAGAAGGTTTGAAAAAACAAACGCATTCACGACCCTTGCGGGGTAGTCAGAGGTTCAGGTTTCCATCTCCGAAATTGCGAAGGTAGTAATTCTATGGACACCTCGAACCCACGTGTTAACCAGATAGTCAGTACTCCATGTGACAGGTGGTCAGCCATGTCGCAATTTACAAGCACTAACTATTAACTGTTCGACGAACAGGTAGGTTTCCTCACAATGTTTTCCCTCACCGTATAATTCGATGCATTTTGTAAATGTGTTTTTATTACGAAAATGTACATAGAAAATCATTAAACTTCATTTCCATTGGTACATGCTCAAGCGGGATTTGAACCCTGTACCCACTGATACAGAGTCAAGCCCCAAACAACTGAGCTACGTCGAATTTTTAGTTGGTTAGTCGTTAGTGCAAGTATTTACTCTATATTTCTCTCTTATCTTTTATATTTCCATTCAACCTATGTCAAACCTATTGAAGTTCCCAACCACCCTATGACATGATAAGGAACAAGTGGTCGATTATGTAAACGTTGACCAGTGTCCACACTCAGACAGCCCTCAGCAAACAGAGGGACCCAAGGCTGTTTGACCAGACTGCGAGATAATTGATACGTCTTTTGATTAGGTTAATCCGAAACTACTATATGTTTGTACCCATATATCTGTGATTATTAGAATACGCTTTATAGCATATAAAACTAGTGTCAGTTAGTGGGTTACATATACATATATGTTATTCACGAACTTTAATCCCGATCGGGCGCGTAGAACCTCGGAGATACACTAAAAGGTCACCTTTTGGTAATTTGATGTGATATGGAACATTTGGAACAGATTGTTAGCCCATAACCCAATAGTTTCTATTTAATTCTAGTCCCTTATTCGCTTCCTATGACATGCCTGGACGACCGGCAGCTAGTTAGTATTCTTTCATCCATACTAGTACGGTACAGTTAATGGGTTAAAATAGTTTTTTATTAAATCGAAGTTAGCACAATCAAATCATTGAAATCATTGAAAAATTACATTACGCCTAAAATTACCTTATGATCAGAAGTAGATACCTTTTTATACTGATAAGTTCTAGGAGGTGGCTAAAGGTGAATGGAATGTATATAATGATATGACATTAATCTGTAATCAATTAATCACTTTTACCATCCATGCCATCAATGATATACGAATACTGCGCCTCAAAATCCACTGTCCACTCCGAAAACGATTTAAGATCATAAGTATATAGTCATAAGTAAAGTCATTTATAAATAAGCATAATCCAATCATTTTAATTAAAATAAAATTTGCCCTACAAATCCACCACTGTGCAAGTCTTAGCTCGTATTAAAAAGAGCAACAGTGACTAGGATGTGTTAATTGCAAATACCTGAGTTTGGATAGATTACGACTATTCTTCAAGCCAACAAAGAAATGCCGGGTTTTCTGAGCGGAAAATTAAAAAATGTTTTGTCCAGCCACGGCGCTCTTTGTTGCACAGTGTTCGTGGTTTCAAAGGATTAGCCAAACATAAAGTTGTGAAAGGAATAGGAATACACTCGAAGACGGTAATAAAGAATAAAACAATGGATTTAGTGTAATTAGCTGTCGTAATGATGGCATTTGGTATTGCGCAATTCATGACACGTCATTACCCAAAATGAACATAGGTTGTCCCTTTCGTCTTTGGAGATCCTAGGCATCACTTCTCTAAGTCATAAGAATTGATTTTTTGTACTTAGCAAGTATATATTATGGATATAGACGTAGATATAAAATCTCCATTTAACGACGTAAGTAGCAGAGTTGTGACGGCTTCAATATATAATATAAAGCTATGCCTATCGCAAAAGAAACTCAATGATTCCCTACAACCTATTGATGTTACGGGAATCTAGGCAGCTAGTGATCAATCCACATCTCCCAAACTCACGGGACACGTGCATGTAATATTTACAAAGGCAACCTCAGGAAAAACCGCGAAAGCATCGCAAGTATTCAAAATCAACACACCCCTTGTCCAGTGACGCCGGGGAATGAAATTAGAAATGGCGGCTAACCCTTTAATGCATGCCGCGTCCGAAATTTAATTTCGCATGAAATGGAACGAATTTCGCAAAGATACAAAGAAAGATGCGGCTACAAAGGGACGCTATGGTAGCAGCGAGCGTCAATGGGTTAAGCTGACCGGTAGGTTTAAAAGAGATAAGCTAACTGTCTAAAGATGTACTCTTATGAGTTTCTAGGATGGAGTACGAATCCAAGATATATGGTGATTATAGGCAAATAAAATTTTGTAAGAAACTTACTTTTCTTGTCTTTGATCAAAGATTAGCATCACTTTCCACGTTTAATATGTACTATTCGATGGCGATGTAAATGATATATGTTAATGTTAGCTTAATGCAAAAAAGAAATAAGCCTTCCAAATTCTTTTATAATCCCGGAATATGAAGACTTGAGCACTAAATATCTGCATGACATTTTAGCATTATACCCAAAATAGTGTCTTAAATCATTCACAGATAAGCTGTTATTATCGAAGTTCCAAAACAGTTTAACTATATTCAAAATCACCTAGTACAGGAAACAAAATTACTGCAAAACCGTAAACAGAACTCACACGCCTTCCCTATACACATTGCGGCTTCGCCCTTACGAGAAAATTTTTATTACAATCATTAAAGACATCCATTATTAAAACGAACTCAACCCGTGACGGAGTTAATGAAGTCCCTTCATAATGTACGCACAGTACCCGAGATGTAGGGAATGATCCCTGACCGTATTTATGTGTTCATAAATATTCGTCTCCTAATGTAAAGTTTGCAGGCACAGTGGGACGGTTCGTGGGCAAAATCTAAAGCCATTGTTGGATGAGAAGTAGCAATTTATGGCTATCGGAAACGGGGATTTTTGAAATGGATTTTGTGTGTTAAGGAACCCTGGTTTTTAAGATTTTCGTGTCCCTTTGTATTGTAATGGCTGAAATGAGTACCGAAAAGAATTTTTCACTTCCTATATTGCTTTTTAATGTATTTATGTCTCAATATGAGATGTTCTGGTAAACACAGAGTGTTACTTGTTTTTAATATCGAGAGTAGAGTTCTCCGTAATATATATATAATTATTTAAAAAGTAATTTTCTTCAATAAATCGTTATATCCCGATGTTTTAATTAAATCTAACCCTTAATTTCCAAATATGACAGATAAAACAATTCATACGACAACACGACTAAACAAAAGAACCAAAACGTGTAAGCCTAATATGAAAACAAGCTTTGAAAAGAAATTGACACACAAGAACGCAATCAAAATGCCGACGACGACCGAGGTCCGCCGAGTTAATAATTCATTGTCGGGCCTCGGACTAGAGCGCAAAAATGTATACGCTAATGTGAATGGAACTTAAAATGAGCCTTCAAGCGAAATAATTAAAACATAACATTAAAAATTCTTCCAGTGCCCGCTGAGCTCCGGATATGTGATAATATTAATATGGGGTGGCGGGGGACGACCCACTGTGCACTGCAAATGAATTTCGGGTGGACGCCGGTCTTAGATTATCTTTGCCTTTCAACTTTTATTTATGTTGTGTCGGGTCTATGTTATGGTGTGTGCAATTTGAATACGCTTTAAGATTTATTTATTTAATTCTGAATTGTACGTCACCCTAACAGGTAACCTTTCGGTGACATACTAACGAAATACAAAGTATCGAACAATGTATACTTCAATAAAAAATTAATTACTGTATCAATATATGAAATAAAATTTTAAGAAAAATAATATAGTATTATAATAATAACAAATGTACACACACACCTATACCTCGTAGCTGAGGTAGTGCAAGGTGACCCAAGATTTCTCCTACTAGGCACTAGACTAGATTAGACTGAGTAGGAGAGATCGATTGATATGTAGTGTCCTTATGCATTTAGCATCTGTTTAACTATTTAATGATCGAAAACTTAGACTTTGCTGATCGTTCAAGCCTCTGATTACCTAGAAGAGGCGTACAGGAAAGGCTATCATTTGATCACTAAATAAAGAACTTAAAGAGAACTTTCCCTATACTACGTTATCTAAAATCAACGAATTTTTATTTAGAGTTTAACACCATATTATGCATTGAACCTGCTTCGTCAAGAATTCTCAAAAACTAAATACCATTTGTAGCACAAAATCATTAAAATAAATTTACTTAAGTACCAATATCAAAACCTTATAACATAACTTTTTTCCACTTTTCTTTATTTGATCAAATTCCACGCAAAAAAGGGAAAGTTAACCCTTAAATTGGCACGTGCTAATTATCTAAATGTTCGTTGCGTGCACCCCGCCCGTTTCGGTTTTTACGACAAAATCATGCCACTCCTCGTCAACCGTATGACGTTTCGGTTACATTTTGTTTGATAGGTAATATAGTTGATGCAGCTTAAGATGTGAATTTTGAATTAATAATAACTTAAGATACGTTAAAGTTAGTGATTTGAATGATAGTAGATTCGTAGATAAACGAAAGACTTTGTCTCATGAAAGATCACGTTTTATCAAATAGCTAGTACTTAAAGTGTAAACTAGTGAAATCGTAGTCAGTAATAGATAATTCAATATATGTGACACACATAACACCAATAATAGTATAGAACATTGTGTAGTACTTCGAAACGTGCTATTTATATAGATTATCCATACCGTTTGATTTTTATCCTTAATTAATATTATTTAGCCTTCCTAGATCACTAAAAACATTAATTGTGGTTTGTTCGAAGTAATTTTCACAATGATAGCAACATATTTTTATTATGATCCTACTTCATATTTTTCCTATTATATATACCCTTTATAACAACTACTAAACCTATGCTCCAAATAAGTGAATGCCTTCCTAAACCACACCGACTGCACCGTGACTCGTTCGGGATCGTATGAGAATCGGAATCGACGTGTGTTCCGAAATAAAAACTCGGCGCTTCGGTGATTCCGGCGGCGGATGCCTCTGAATTATTAAGGTGCAAGGCTCAAGGGTTGCTTTATGGGGTGCCAAACAAAGGCTTTGGGCGATTGTTGTCTAAAAGTGGGATGGAAATGTCGTTTGTAGTGTTTAGACTTTATATTGCTTGTTGGTACAACTCATAGAATGTTTGTAGTGTTTAGAATTTGTTTTCTTGCTGGTATACATAATGGAGTATGATAAATAACTGTATTATTATAAATGTGTCATACTTAATGTAAGTAAATTTGAAATTATAAGTTTATCAGATTGGTAAATATGGGGATAACTGATCTCTGCCGATTATGGGTTATAAGGGGATCAGAGTTAGGTGTTTTTACTCGTATTTTTGTATGTATGACATCGTAGTTTAATAACATATCTTTATTCCTTTTACATGGAATTGGTACATTTTATTATATACATTTCATTATATTCGTCGTACTATGTTATAAAATAAAACCTCCGAATCTGTAAAATATTTAATTTATAGGGAATGATAATCGATTTTAAGTTTGAACATGACCTTGTAGTAATTAGATTTCCTAAATATACCTACTGGGAAATTGGAAAGAGCAATGAAAAAACCTAAAACAAAAACCCGCTTATTCCCCAAACTCGAAGCCACAAAAATATGAGATAGCAAAACGGCAAACATAAAACTGATGCCTAATAACCAGCCCCAACCGATGCGTGCCTAATGCCAATAGTCATCTCCATATACGCTGCTGAATTATTCACTTGACAATATTAGGAGGTAAAAAGCGTGCATGAGAATGGGGTTATGCGGAATGACTGCTCGAATATGCATGGCTTTCTATTGTTTTTTGATCTTGCGCGCCGAGGGTTAAGATACCTACTCTCGTACTTCGGAAATGAATGAATGAATGAGTGAATGATTGTAAAGCGTCTCTGTGATAGTTGGAGTGTTTAGGTAATGAATGACAATGGCGTTTGAAGGGTTAAGGTAGATATGGAGGATGTATACTTATTGTCTTCGAAAGGGTGGAAAAACAAAAGAAGCTTTCGTAAGTTAGTGTGGAATGTTGGATAAATACCTAGGCACTTAAAACCTATACCGTGCATGTCTAAAAGGTAAAATTCTAAAATAATTATTCAATATAAGTACAGTCATAGTACATTTATTGAACGTCGAGATATATTGAGTGGCACTGGTTGTCTTGCAAACTATGACGCTACTGTTAGTTCGGAAGCCTTAGGTTGGAGAAAAACCAACAAGAAACTCCAGTCTCAGGGATTTTTTGCCCAGTGCCAAATTACAAGATAAATTAAGACACCAGTGAGGGTTTAAGAATAAATAAAATTTATCAAGCTTTAAGCTAACATCCTGCTTATAATATTTAATTAAAACCATCATAACCCCGATCACTAAACTAAATATGGTAAGTCGGTAACAGTAGAGTTATAGTCGTAAGACAACCAGTGCCACTCATTAATATATCTCGACGTTTAATAAATCTACTATTACTGTAATTATATTGAATGAAAACTATTTAATAAAAATACATTTACGATGCGTCGAATACTACGGTGAGGGAAAATATCGTGAGGAAACCTACCGTTTCCCGAATAGATAATAGTCTATAGGAAAGTCTATAGATAATAAATAGTCAGTGCTTGTAAATGGCGTCATGGCTTACCACCTGTCACATTGAATACTGACTATCTGGTCAACACGTGGGCTCGAGGTGGCCATAGAATTACTACCTTTGCAATTGCGAAGATGGAAACCTGAACCTCTAATTTTGTAAAATGGACTTAAATGCATCAAAATAGACCAAAAATCATAAGTATAATCATTTTCCTTTGGAACTCCATTAATCATAATTATCCATAATTTTGAGTACAATAACATCTGTACTGTAAACAATCATCCCACCCAGAGTGCAATGTAAATCGATAGTGATTAGCACACTAATCGAGAGATCAAAGAGCATACAGCCTCCGCTAGTAGCTAATCATTCTAATCGCCCCACCCGGTGATAAATACACTAATAACAACCTAGTTATTGATGGGAATTGAAGAGTGTGTTTGTTTGTTTATTAAAGGTGTTTGTGAGCCAAGTTTTGGATAGTTCTGTTCTAATTTATATGTCTTATATGCTAACTAGCTGCAGGCCTGTCATAAGAGGTGCCTAAGGGACAACAGATATATGTTATGGAATCTATTGGGCGATCGACTAGCAACCTGTCACCAATATTGTTTTTGTTGCCACCACAGTCAGCACTCCGAATTTCTTCCGCCACTCAAAAACCACTTTTCAACAAACAAACTGCCAACGTGACAGGTGTTGAGTTTACCTCAATTCCCTGATACCATCACGTCTCTACGAATAGACATAGATTTCCTCACGACATATGCTCTCACGTTGGGTACTGTCTATCTAGTGAAACGCGGGGTTCGAGTGACCTATAGCTAAGAAGATGGGCACTCAAGCCTCTGACTAACCCGCCACAATAAAAAAGGGAGTGTGTATACACAAGTCTCGAAAGTTATATCATGTTATGCATGTCACATTTTCTCACAGTATCAATTTTCGTACCAAGCAAACCCCGTTCCTTAAGCAAGTTCGCCCGTGTCGCGAATGACTTGGGGTCCAGGCAGGTGTAGGGTGGGCCTTATCCAATATTTATTAACTTATTTCAAAGAAAATCGTATAATTAACACCAACCACCCCCGGGTGTGATTAGGCCGGTTGCACATGGGCGCTTCGTGGAAGGAAATATGTTTGTCTTAGATTTAAAGTTATATTGGTGACAGAAAAAGATTTTAATACATGTATTCTGGTCCAAATTTCTTGAAGACATACATATGCTTTACGACTTGTGTATACACGCTACCTTTTTTACTGTGGCAGGATAGTCTGAGGCTTGAGTGCCCATCTCCGAAATTTCGAAGGCATCTTGAAGACCAAATATCTTATTAATCATTATTAATTGAAACTTGCACCCACAAAGAAAGATTAAAGCTGTTTATAGATAACACCTTGTACAAATAATACGTTATGTAGTGGTAGATAATAACTTTGCAATTTCAAAATTTGAAAAAGATGTTTTTAAATACAGATGTCAATGAAAGACTAAAGTTTGTATTGTACGATAAACTAGCCATTAGAAGATCACAACTGAATTACAATATTAATAACATTTGATGTTCAATATATATATATATATATATATATATATATATATATATATAAAGGTAACCGTTCTTTCCGGAACGTCGTAGGAGGCGACAAAGGACTAGGGGTATAAGGAATCTATTGGTTTTGGCTAACAACTTGTCACCAATATACATACCCCATACATGCCCAATTTACATGATACTAAGTAACAAAGAAGATTTTTTCATGTCTCCAAGGTTTGTTTGCACCCCGAAAGGGATTAAAGGACGTGAATGTGTATGTACATGTATGTATTAACCATCCACCCAAACCTCAGAAACTATTAATTAAATGATTCCTTTCGTACTTTTTTATATATTAATTTTCTTAATCGCACCATATGCAGGCAGCCTAAGCAACCTCTCAATTAGTATGCCGTGTCTCCTTATGTGTTACAAAGTTAATGAGAACGTGCCGCTCTTAACATACTTTCGAATCGGGCCCTTTGAAAAACACGCATTAATATGTTAACTAAAGTTTTGACACGCCACACTTGTGTACCGGTATGTATGTAGGGGTCAGAGTGTATAAATAAAGGTTTTTTTACGTTTTATAACTAAAATTATGTTTATTATTTTATAAATGAAGTTTTTACTTTCTAAAGTCTAACTATTGAATAACAATATTTATTACAGTTTATGTATGGTGCCGGACATGTCAGATAGACGAGATATTGGAAAAGAGTGATGTTAGAAGTACCTATAACCGCCGAGTGTGTATGAGGTGGTGTATGAGTGTCAGTGAAGCGAAATTGGTTTGTCAGGATCGAAACAAGCATATATATACCTCTCTCTACATTTTCGTCGGCCCAAACATATATGACAGTCAGATAAACCTATAACCTCCGATTGTAGGAATATGAATTGATGTCTACGAAGCAAAAGATTTTTGTCAGTTTTGAGAAACAAATGGATATTCTTAATCCTGTTGTACCCCCTATAGGAAAACAGGCATTATGCGTATGAGTGATACATCTCATAAACCCTTGAAAAACTAAACTATTGTATTTGTCCTGTACTACGAAGCTGATTAGTTATTTTCAAGTAGTTCTTAAATGTATGTATGCTATAGTATATTAAAGAAAATATACATTGAAAAAGTAAATAGTGATATGAAGATGGTTATGAGTGACGGATTAAGATATTTGCTATAGAGGGACGATAACGCAAATTAATATTCCATTGCTGCAGTGGTCGTTGAAATCCTGTCCAAATATTTATCTTGAGAACATCTAAATTTATTAGAAATACAATAACATTGACAAAGTGCGTTCATTTATTAGGAATAACATTGAAAATTCGTATTTATTTTATATATTTCATATAATCAAACTTATTAAGTGATATTTTATAAAACTTCGCAAGACTTATAAGACTCAAATAGATGACATACTGAAGAACAATCACATACATACATAAATGTTAATACTTATGTATATTCACTTACATACACATACATTCACATCCATTAATCTCTTTTTGGAGACATTAAAATATCTCCTTGCTTACATTATAGCATAAATAGCCCCAAAGCTGTGATGCCATATGGATCTTTGGTGACATGTTGCTAGGACATCACCCCATAGATCACTTGTACCCCTAATCCCTTAACCTCCTAAGATGTGCCGGAGCGAACGACAGCTAGTTAGCATTCTTTTTACGTCTAATACTACATTATTTTACTACGATTACTTCTGCCTTCAAAGTCGGGTGTACGCATTGTGAAGAATAGAAGAGCATGTATGAGAAGGTTAATGGATGTGAGTAAAGCAAGATAAGATTTTTCAGAAAGGTTCCACGTGTCGATCAATAGTCTCGGTCTATGCCGTTAGGGACGCAGAGGCGTAAATATATGTATGTACCTTTTATTCGAACGCCAATCTTAAACTAAATGTATAGTTAGGTACATTTTGTTTGTTTAAACAGTCAGATAGACGCTATATTGCAAAAAGGTGACGATAGGTGTACCTATAACCGCCGAGTGTCTATGAGAAGATGTATGAGTGTCAATGAAGCGAAAGTGTTCTTTTAGGATCGGGACAAATGGGGATCCGTGAACTCTGCCTACCTACAGGGAATCAGGTGTGATGTGTATGTATGTATTTTGTTTAAAGACTAAAAGTTAATTCAACATAATATTCCGTAAGTCAATAAAGCGAAGGAATTTCCGAGATGTGTCCATTTTTCTCCCATCGGATGCCACTATGCGTCCGCATAACTCGACTCCGTAAATTAAAATGTGAATAATTAACTGAATACCCCGCCCAACCCCTCTTTGGATCTCGACGAAGCCATAGCTTGAGAAATGGGATGTAGAAGTGGCTGTAGTCTAGAGAATACTAGCGACCCGCTCCGGCTTCGCACAGGTATAAAATATATAGCCTACAACACTATTTAATGGATGTTATTATACATATAAACCTTCCTCTTGAATCACTCTATCGATTAATAAAACCGCATCAAAGTAGTGTGTAGTTTCAAAGATTTAAGAATTGATTACAGATTTAGTTTGAAGATTTAAGATTTTTTAATACAAAGGGACATAGGGACAGAGAAAGCGACTTTGTTTTATACTATGAAGTGATAGTGAAGATAGGTTTCAGATTTAATTGGAAGATTCCAGGTTTGTTATTTTAACATGTAGGTTAAAGAAGTTACATATTTCTGTGCGCATGCTCTTAATTTTATCTGTTTTTACCGAAAGTTTGGAGGTTCTAATTGATATTTTCTTAATAAATTAGGGTAATATTTTTGTTTATAAAATATATGCGATAAGTCCCGTTGTCTGTCTACTCTTGAAAACCATTTTGAACTGTAAAAAGAATATTTTGTTTTCTTTTTTCCTTTGAAATTGAATAATAATAAATAATGTATATTTTTCTTACTGACAAGAATATGCAATATAGAAACAAAACATCTACAACTTAACATAATTTATAAACTGTTTCTTTCCAGTCTGTGACAAAAAGATAATACTAAAAACTAACTAGCAGCTACCTTTGTTCCTGTATAGGAAATGACTTAGAAACAGCAGGTAACTGAATTCAACTGGGAATGAACTATATACTTTATTACCAATAAGTATTCTATCTCACATTATTTCTGAACTTAATCCTTAACAAACGAACTGTACATACCTTGTCTATTCTTGCGACAAATTATTTCTGTAAACGAACCCTAATAAACGAACACAAGTATATATGCTACAGCCATTTCTATAAACTTAACCCTACCACCTCTATGGCGAGAGCAGCACAGATCTGCCACCCCCCCAGAGCCGCGGGTGGTATTAGTTTTAAGCCCGAACGTCCAGCGACTGTTTGTCCGTGCGGACGGATTGAGTAATTGACACACCCTGTGTATTGCTGCTTATGGATTGCGTAAGCACTTAGTTATGAGAAACCTTAGAGATTCAATGTTTATGATATTAATAAATAGATAGTGCTAGTTTGGAACGTTAAAAATAATGATAGTATAATAATATTGTAGGTCATAATTACACCAATTGAACTAGCCCCTTGCTAAATATATTTCAGACTTGTGTTAAGGGTACTAGTCAAAGTATATTTAACAAATATATACTTATTACATATACATAAATACATATATTGCATATATGTATAATCAACGACCAGACTGGAAAGCAGAAGAAAAGCGTAGTTCTTAACTCTGCCTCCACCGGGAATCGAACCCGGGACCTCACGATTAGCGTTCAGGCGGCTAACCGATCGCGCCACGGAGGTCGTCAAAAGTCTTATAACTAGCTGCTATTTTTACTCGGTATGTCGTATAAGGCGTCTAAGGGACTACGCGTGAATGGAATCAATTGGGCAATAGGCTGACAACCTATCACAAATGTTCCATATGACACCGGAACCCCAATATTCCCTCATGTATTAAATTATATCCAATAAATATCGTGTCGTTGAGTTTCTGCCCATACCAAAACAGATTAAAGCACGTAAATGCATATATCATAGAGCCTTACATTAGCATCCTTCAACACATCGATCGTTTATTTACATGTCATACGTTCAAAGTTATAAACAATCAAATATATTTCGACGTTTAATGAATTTACTATTACTACTGTTTACTGCTTTTATATTGAAATTTTTTTATTGAATTCGAATTTAATTTAAATACCTGCTATTAATTATTGTAGACGTAGAAGACTTGTTGAAATGAAACATGTAGAGGCATGCACGAATAAATTACATCGATTGGGGTGGAATTGGGGTAAATACTCGAATTGGGTGACTTTTTACCCCACATTACACCTTTCGGCTGATTAGTAGCACGTACATCACTGGCTTTGTGTTGCCATACGAGAGCAAACAATGCGAACGCATTTATTGTTGCGATTTTGGAAAAAATGCGAAACCGACTTCATAAAATAATAAAAATTTTGAAAAAAATTAATTAACGGTTTAAAATGACTATTATAGAAAGAAAGGAAGAATGAATAAAATTTACTCACTGCTTATGCATGCATTTTCATTTGACTCTACAACAATATTAAGGAGTATGAACTTGACGCAGTAAAAAAGAGCTTTCTCAGTATTATTATATTAACCATATAAGTGTTTCCTTTCTTTCATATTGAATATTTTGATCATTGCGGATTTGGCATGTAAAATGGCACATACAGCACCCTATCGTGATTGCAATGATTGCAACTAATGTAGATAAAAACAAAAAAAATATTTTGTTTATAAGTAGAGAGTATAGCCTAGAAAAAACTAAAACCATCGGTATAATTTTACACGCAAATTGTATTTTCTTCCACACAATCCATTCAAACACACAACCCTCCATATCCTCACCCGGTTAAGGGACATCCCCGTATATTTTATTGGTTTTATTTTAATTAAACGGGGCAATGGGCACGATGTACGGCCGACCTCTCATTACGTTTTTGTATCAAATATTATATTTTATATTCGGTTACGTGACCGATGTACTGATTAGGGTTGTTCGATCAACCGAAATATAAAATGTATATAAGCATGCGTATGTTGTCTTTAATTCTCCTAAGGATTGATTATGTAACGAAGCTCAGGGTTTAGTTAAATTTACGGGATATTAAATTAGTATTGTAACAATCAATATATACATACCTTTTCACTGCATCAAGGGTTTATTTTTAATGTTTTTTATTGTGCTCAGCAGTGAATTATGTTTTTCTTTCTTTCAATAGATAGTTACTTAATTATGTTAGTAATATTTAAGTGAATCTTTTAGTTATAGTTTGTATATGATACTAACTATCAGCCCAACGAGTAGGTATCCTTTTTCTTATAGTTACATACATATATTCACGCCTCTACGTCCCCAAGAGAATATGCAGAGACTATCGATCACCACCTGGAACGATGCTTATAATTCTTATTTAATACTTATATAAGAGATTCGCGATTAATTATAACTTCCTAATTAATAATAACTACGGGACTTATCGCGTAAGTTTTATATCATATTAAATACTGTTACGTATTACCAGAAACAAACAAGTTTAGTCATTATGCGTTCCCTCATCGTATATGTCGAATATGTTTTTTTAATATACTTACAACTGTAGTGACATAAGTTTCATATAATAAATAGACATGATTTAGATTTCTTATTAGATTGCACGTTTGTTGTCCTGTCATCTCATATGTTGCGATCATCATAAAATTATAACGTAGAATTTCGGTAACAATAATTACTACTATTACTTAATAGATTCCATTCACTCATAGCCCTATCTTATAAATCTTTAGATAGGCACCAAATTATATCATACACGTAACTAAAAACATCTAATTAGACCATAACCTACGTTTTTACGAAAACAAAGCGGAACCGATCGCCCGATGACAAAAGGGATCCGCAAGAGAATAATCATAAATTAAACGTCGTTTGAAAAGGGAGAAAAATATAATAAATTGTCGAATGGTCGCCACTGTTTGCCCAGATAAATAATATCGGTTTACCTTTCGGTGGATTGTGTATTTACGTTTAATCCGTAATCTGTGAAAGGGAGGTCGGAATAGATAGGTTATAGGAATTTGTGATATATTTTGCATTTGTTGGAGCTAAGAATTGTAGTAAAATAATATTGGTAATGGTGGCAAGTTAACGTTTTAAAACTATCTAAATCTGTATCTTTCTAAAGAACAAATAAATATTGGTATATAAAACATATTACGTTGCAATTGCACTTTTAATTGAATGGAAATTATATAGTTTGAAATTGAATTTTAAATCGTTTGTTTTTCAGTCTTAATACAATAAATCCACAACAATGTTGTCTTCATAAAATAGTTTGTAATATATAGATACTACTTATAGAAGTATGTCATATAAACATTACCCAAAGTTGAATCTGACCAGACCATGAAACAAGCATCAGTCACCAAAACCGCCTGACGCAGCTACGTCAGTCATGTAAATCTTTTGTTTTTAAAAACCTCTGAAGTGTCGGCTTTGCGTTTGCCCAATAAATAAGGCAACGGAAGCGCCAATTCTGCCGGGGCCAAACGTTGATAGAACACGTTTTCCAAATCATTAACCAGGAGGCGCCACTGGTCAAACGTCAAAATAAACAAAAGGGGGCGGGGTCAAGGGATATTGGAGTGGTTCTGTAGGTGTATTTGGAAATTGTTTAAGTGAAAGGTTCCAAAAGGATATCATAAAGGATTTAATAGATATGTATATAGGGATATCACGCGTGACGTATAATATAGTCTTGCAATAATATACAAAACATATCCTCATTGTAAATTCACGTCTTCTGTGACGCTATGTTCTACTATTGTGTTCTATTTCAAATTACAATCCATCCTTACAAACATATTCGTCTCTCCCGTAGAGAAAAGAGAAAAGATCCCCATTTTACTAAATTCTAGTTCCGCAAAAAATTAAGTGGTTATAGATGCTATCTTTTAATGTTAATTTATAACTATACGTTATTTTATTTTTTTGTTATAACTTAATAGCTTTAAAGACTTTCTGAACAAAACCTTAGTAAACCTTATTCTGAAGGTTTATAAATATTATTATATTTAAGTATTTAACCCATAGACCCCTGAATGGTCGTGTTACTGGAAAAAAGTAAAGTGCGCGGTTGGCCTTCGGTGTGATCGTGGCTACGACACGATAATGCTACGAACTGGGACTGGCGAGCTTTGGTACTTGTGCTTTTTGTCTCGTACTACGGTTAATCGTAGTATGTAAAACGTAGGTTATACTACAAATGTTCATAGTTATAAATTTTAGTTTAAGTTAACGGATCTATACATACATACATACACTTCACGACTTGTGTCTACGCACTCCCTTTTTTATTATGGCGGGGTAGTCAGAGGCTTGAATGCCCATCTCGGAAATTTATATATGTTTAATATTATTTAATTACCTAATCTTTGATTAAAATGAGTAACTATTATTACTATTAACTGCTGCATATACGAGGGTCAAACTGAAAGTTCTTAGAAAATCAAAAACTGATTACATTAGCCAGTTTCTAGTTTTATTATATCTTTTCAAAATATTGTCCATTCACGTCAATGCACCGCTGCATGCGATAGAACCACTGGGTAAAGCACTTTGCCCACTCGTCCTTAGGGGTCTCTTCAATGGCATCGCGATACGCAGCCACCGCTTCTTCAGCATTCATAAACCGCTTTCCTTTAAGTTTTTCTTTAATTTTTGGAAATAAATAAAAATCACAAGGCGCGAGGTCGGGGCTATACGGCGGGTGACCCAGTAATTCAACGTTTGATATCGCCAAATAGTCGATCGTTCGCTTGGCGGTGTGCGACGAGGCGTTGTCGTGGTGAAGGAGGATCCTACTGCGAGGTCGTTTCTCTCGAACTTTTTCCAAGACAAGTGGCAAACAATTGGTAGTGTACCATTCTGCAGAAATTGTTTTTTGATCCTCTAACACAATTGTTGCGAAATGACCTATCCTCCCAAAGAACGAGGCCACCATTTTTTTTCCCGTACTTCGATCTCTCTTCACTTTAGTTGGCAACTCCTCGAAAGGAAACACCCACTGAGCAGATTGTCTTTTGGTTTCAGGATCATAACAGTAAATCCAGCTTTCGTCACCTGTTAGTACGTCGAACACAGCATTTGAGTCACCTCCGTTAAAATTTTCAATCATTTTACGGCACCAATCCACACGATGGAGTTTTTGAGCCTCAGTCAAATTATGAGGTATCCACCGGGCGCAAAGCTTCCTGACCGCTAAATGTTCGTGGAGGATTTTGTGCACTTGACTCATACCGATGCCTAAGCTGTCCGAATCTGCTGATAGATCACTCTTTTGTCAGTCTCTATCATATGTCGCACAAAACAGATGTTATCTTCAGTTGTCGCCGTAGAAGGCCGTCCCTCACGTAAATCATCAGTGAGATTAGTGCGACCACGTTTAAACTCTATAAACCAGTTGTAAAGAGTCGCACGAGATGGGGCTTCATCGTGAAAGGCCAATCGTAGTCTATCATAACTTTCTTGTTGACTTAAATGACAACGAAAGTCATAAAAAATCATTGCACGAAAATTTTCTCGTGTTAAATTCATGTTGACGTGACACAGACAATTTTCAATTTGCCGCCAAATCGAAAAACAAATGACAAATGAATGAAATATATAGTCAGTAATATTGGCAAAGAGTTCTATTTTCAAATTTTAGAATTATTTTTTTATTATATTGTTTATAAGTGGCCAGTTCTAAGAACTTTCAGTTTAACCCTCGTATGTACAATCAACTCTTAAAGTATTAAGGGTAAACAAAGACTTAAGTTACCACCATCGCACTATTTAATAATCCATTAATTGCTAAAAATAATACCTCTCAACTAAGTAATCTATAAGGTTTATATTCAAATATCAAAATATTTTAGTTCAATCGTACGGTGTCCCAAGCGAGACCTAGCATCGGACATCGACAACAGTATTCATATCGCTGCCTCAGCCAAAAGGCAGATACTTGTCGATTCTACTAAAACATGACAATTAATGTCCACTATACCTGATAGGGTAGTTAGAGATTCATTGGTGCTCTTGATGAAATAAGTTAAACAGCTTATGATTAATAACTAACGGGACTTATCGCGTATGTTTTTTATATAATAAAGTTACCTTTATTAACCCGACATAAGCGATAAGTCCCGTTAGTTATTAATCATGAGTATAAATCGCGAATCTCTTAAAACTATAATTAAACAGCTTATGCCTAAAATTAAGTAGGTTTCCTCATTATGTTTTTCCTGAAATGTTAGGCAGATAATGTGATATAATATCCTCATTACATTGGTTCACGCTTCGATTAGAATCGAACTAAGAACCTTCAGTTAGTAAAATTTTAAATACTTTTTAATAAAATAAAAGAGTTTATTTATAACAAAGTAATGATAAAAAAATATATCTCTATTTTATAGTGATGACCATTAAATAAGTTGCAGAATCAACCTATATTTTTTTGCACAGTGTGACAATTGGTAAACAAAACGCCTGAGCCTACGATCTCGCCACAGAATGCCACTGGACGATCAGTCACCAAACCTCACACTTCAACCAACTAAAATTGAACCCCAAATCTCTTACAAAATGTATGAAACTCTAGTCCATTTTATTCTGGTTCAAAGAATTATGTAACTAATATAAATTGACCTATGTTTTCATACTTATTCCAAGGTTCTTCAGTTCATCGTAAATTGGTTGCCTGACCGTACAAGCCTGATAGTCTTTTTGGTCTAAACCTTTATTGAGGGTGAGAGTGCACCATATTAATGGATATTGTGTACGGTAATCGTTTTGGCGTGGACAGTGATAGGGTGATATATGCATTCATAATACGTTGGTCAAGGGTTATTAAATCTATGTACAACATTTTCTTAACTATGTGAGACCGGGTCATATCACGATAAATTTATAAAGATATCTGATTACCTTTAATTTGCCCGACGTTTCGACCCAGTTGCGGATGTGTCTTCGGATAGTGTGAGTGTAGTGTGTGGTGCTATGAATTAACAAAAATTGTGAGGGTGGACAGACATTTGCTGAGACTAGAGCTAGTCTTCCCGCGACCACGGCTTATGCAACTGGGTCGAAACGTCGGGCA